>JAUZSU010131837.1:0-16615 GCA_034780255.1 Parotocinclus maculicauda
AATTTGGAATAAGGCTGTAAGGTAACAAAATGTGGAAAAAGTGAAGCGCTGTGAATACTTTCCGGATGCACTGTATGGTATTCATTTGAACATTTCAGTTTGCTTTGCTGACTGGTCATTGTCCAACACAAAGTCCTGGGTGTTGCTATCTGCAGTTTATGAACCTCCTACACGTTGAGAACATAACACAAAACAAAGGTCATGTGACTCAGCATTCTTTGCCTAGTCGGTGACACATGAAAAATGAACTAGCCTTTTATTGCCTGACGTTACGCACAACAAAGTAGAAAAGTTAATGTAAAAAAAATGTCTGCAGCAAAAACTGTCTACACAGCTCATTTCCTTATAGTTATGGGATAATATTAGGGATGTTTACACCATATTACACCATATGTCCAGCATCATAAAGCACATGCTTTTTTTACAACTGCAACACAGCATGGGTCCATCTGAACTGTGGTGACAGTGGTGAATGGTTTGAATTACCATTAAAATGTATAGTAGAACTGTGAACTTTATGGTCAAAATGTGAATGTTCAAATTAAAACTGTCACATTTAGCACTTATTATGACATCTCACAGTCGAGGCAGGCTCTACACAGGGGCAAGAGGGGGCATTGCCCCTTCAATTCAAACTGTTTTGGAAGTTAAAAAAGCAAATTTTAATATATACACAAACTTAATATATGACAAGTTGGCAAAATTATCTGCAGTAGAAAAAAAAATCTGCCGAAAAAGGGACAAGAAACAGCTTCAGCTAGCTCTCATCTCTCTCCCTCCGCTGTGTATTTCACAGGCTGCGCAGCACACTCACACCTTTTCTTCCTCAGCCCCCAGTAAACATCCAGTCACTGATAGTATGCAAAAGACGTACCATGAGTGTAGATTTCTCTTTAATTAGCTGTAATTTAGGACTAGAATATTTTATTCCAATTACTAACACTGAGCAACATGTTTATTAGATCCAATTCCTATATATTTACTTAAAGAATTAATACCCAGTAGTATAGAACCACACTTATTATTTTAAACTCAACCCTTACCTTTGGTTATGTGGCAAAATCCTTTAAATGGGCTGTTAACAACTGATTAAAAAAGCCAATCTTGACACTTATGTGCTGTCTAATTACAGACCAATTTCAACTCTCTCCAAAATCTCTCCAGAATTTTAGAAAGCTGTCTATCAGCAGCTCTGTAATTACATCCAAAGTATTGGCATTTATGAAAATGTTTAGTCAGGATTCAGGTCCCAACAAGACACGTTTCTTTTTTCTTTTAATCCAAATTTAATACAACATTAAGATAATTAAATCCTGCCTGGTAACACACGACTATGTCTAAAGTATTCTGTTGTGCAAGACGCCTGCTTATGTTTCCCCTGTTGGAAATATGGCAGCACTGTTAATAGATGTTGTTTTTACCTTTACTGGTTTTAACAACTGGATTAAATATTTTATTAAAAAATCTTTTATTTTTTAGTTTTCCTGCTGAGGGATTGACACCTTATTGTGGTCCGGGGGGTTGTGTGCCTCGGTGACCTTAAGACTTATACCAGTAGCTTAGTCTTTAGGTTGGACACCCAAGTATGACTGGTCTGAAGAGGACTGACAACGTGCAATCCACTTCTCCAGGATCGGGTTGGACACATAGCTGACAACCTAATTCCATAAAGAAAGCACTGTAATTATTTGCCCAGAAAAAAGGCGTTGGAGCCTGATTTGTACGCATGATGTCCCCCTGAAAAGCATCATTTGTATAAATAGAATAGAATCGTCTTGCACATTAAGATTAATCTGTGTACACTCCTCCAACAAAAAAGGTGCTCTTTCAGTACTTTTATAACACGTTACACATAAAGAGAAAAAGGACCAGTACTTTGTCTTGTATATTTGTAATTAAGGTAATGGCACAGTTTTGCAAAGTTATTTATCTGTTTGATGTCCTTACAGATAATTCATATTAGATTTAATGATCACACTGAGATCACTGAACTAAAGTGGCGCTTATGTGACGCGATTTTGAAGTTGTGGCTCCCTCTGGTGGTATTTAATGAAGGAACCCGAAATTAAATGTATTGGGAGACATAACTTTGTAGTCTGAGCACCATAAACCACGTCTGCAGTACTACATGCATTTAAATATTAGAGTTTTTTACATTATTAAAGTTCTTTTTTATTATAGTATTTGGTAAATGCTATCCAACCATGCCATTGCTCTCTTTGGTCTTGAGTACAAATGTGTGGGGTTCTATTTTAGCAATAATTTACAGCAACATCTTACCTTATATGAGGTTTATGTAACAGTAGCCAAATATTTCCAGATATTTCATTATAACCATTAACTAACACTAAACCAGTGCCTGCAGAAAATACAAGGCAGGAACAACCCTAGACATGGTTGATCATAGATAGATGGACATGCATACACACACTTACATACTAGGGGCACTTGAGAGACATAAAGTAACTTAACATGCATGTCTTTGGGCACCGGAGCACAACCAGAGTAAACCCACACAAAAAGGACCCAGACCACACCACCTGAAACACTGCAGAAAAAATCATTGGCTGCTCTCTGCTTTCCATATATACCATCTACAATTCCCACGGTCTCAGCAGGGCCAGAAACATTGTAAAGGACGATACTCATCCTTGCTTCTATCTCTTCAATCTGTTGCCCTCTTGTAGGCACTACAGGTCCATACCGGCCAAAACGAACCGACTTAAGGTCAGCTTCTTTTCCAAAGCCATCACGTTGCTAAATGGGAACCTGCACTAACTGTCATTTACAGTGCCTCATCTGTCTTGTCCGTCATATATGTCTGTCTTTGTACCTATATGTCTAATTTTTGTCTTTGCACAACTTTTATATTTAACTTTTCTGTTTACAAATTGCGCTGTGTGCACGTTTTAGGAGCAGCTTCCAATTTCGTTGTACCAGGTATACTGTGTATGCTGTGTATAATGACAATAAAGGTTTTCTATTCTGTGATCGAATTTAGTACTTTTTGCTGTGAGAGAAAAACAGTCATTGGCTTCGGGGGGGGGGGTTATTGGATGCAGTAATCACGGACTTATTTGTTGCTAATTTTGTGACAACAATGACATTTTAAAAACAACAATATATGGTGAATTTAGATACAATTAGTAATTTTGCATGACACTTTTTTTTCTTTTATGCCGTGATGTCTTTTCCTTAGATCTGTAAAATTATAATAAATGTCCGACATAACTGCTTGGCTTAACAACAAACCTGGTAAAGAAGATTTTTGCATATTGATTCTAATAAAGTAAAAAGTTATCTTGCTGATCATCGCTGCTGTGTTTTGTTGTTGGTTTTTTCTTGTGTGTGTGATCCTCACCAAACAAAAAAAAAGATCAGACATGATGTAAATAATGGTTCTAAATTAGTAAATAGTAATATATGCATTATTTTGTATTGCTGTGTAGTGCTTTTCAATCAAAGGTCAAATATGAGCAAGACAAATGCAAATAATTATGATTAATGACAATAAAAATCCACAGTCAGACAAAGTGTGATCACTCTCACCCTCCCCCCAAGAGGTTGACCAACAAAGATAACTTAAAATGCAAGGTATGTAATCACAAAGCAAGCATGTTAACTTTCTGATTTTAATGTTCATGGGTTCACCATCAAGAAAACAATGAACAGCAATGGTATGCACTGGCAGGACTGCAAGGAAAAATAACATTGCTACCTGTCTAAATTTTGCTCAAAATCGTGCAGACAAGCCAGAAGGAAGTGGAGGTCAGTCAGGGGATTACCAACAGGAGCTACAACTGCAGCCACTACCCAGTTTTGCAATGGGCTGCTGTCTCATCCAGGGCATGCTTACACCTGCATCCTGTGTTCTTTCAGGAAAAGTACAAGAGCCCTGAAATGTATGGCTCTGTGCAAGCCAGTCAAATTCTTCATCAAAGTTGCCATATCATGTCAGATATTAATTTGTATACATCACACTGCACCTTTACTGCACTGCACAGCACTTCAGCTAGGATGCTGCAGTATTGTTGATTACTGCAACGTAAGTGTATGTATGTTATAGATGTTATGTTCTCCAAAAACGATGGCTGCAGAGTACCATCTTAGATAAGCAGGGTAGGGAAAAACCATCTGCCATCGTAATTAGTATCTGGTTCTTCCCTCACTGTGGAACTTGGCAGATAATCTTGTCAACAGCTCAGCAAGCATGATGTAGTGCAAGAGGCAGGATTGGGTCACAGAGACCTTAAAGAGATTAGCTGTGAGCGAGAGCAGGATACCATAGTTAGTGGACTGTATTCGTCTTGGAAGCATTTAGAGATTTGAGGCCACAGCTGCCCGTCTCAAGCAATAAGACTATCTGCTTACAGAAAGTGACGTCGCTTTAAATCTTACTCTCAGAGCATACACCTTCAGGCTCCCTGCCACAGCAGGAAGGTATATGACAACAAATATGTTTAATTTGTGGTTTTACTGTTCCTACGTCTCTCTGTTCAGGTGTAACTGCAGACTGTTCTTATTTGTTTCGCAGATTGTTTGAGAATGCAGAAACAAATCTTTACTGTTTGGCAATGAAGTATCATTTTGTATCTTTTTATATTCTTTAATATCAAACAGTTAGAATACATTTCGTATTCTGTATCTTGTTACTGACCAGCAACCTGTGGTTTACTGTGACTGGATGTGTGACTGATCTTAGGTATGCCCTTAAACAAACTTGCTCTCAGAACCCACAGTCAATATAAGGCATTCGCATGTTGAAGCCTGAAGCATTGTGACTATCCCCTGTGACAAAATCAAATTAATATGGTCAATCTAATTACAGATAACCAAACATGGCCTGAATTGAATCAGTTAAAGACAAAAAAAGGACATAAACAGGAACCACAGTGGTGCTTGAAAGATGGGGAACCAATTAGAATGTTCTATATTTCTACATAAATATAGACCTAAAACATCATCAGATTGTTACACAATGCCTAAAAGTAGACAAAGCTAACACACTTATATAAATTAGATGATGTTATTCTTTTACTACTCACAGAAATGTAATGTTGGATAATTTTGCTCTAATAATAACTGACCAATTATGAGAAGCTTTGCATTCAGTATGTGATGTGACCCTCTTCTGCAGTAATAGCTGCAAGTAAACATTTTCAGTAACTGCTTATCAGTCCTATATATTGGTTTGAAGGAATATTAACCTACTCCTCTGTAAAAAAAAAAAAAAAACTTTAACTTTGGTATATTGGTGGCTTAAATAAAATTAACTGCACGTTCCAGGTCCTCCCTCGACTTTTCAATCAGGACTTGATGTAGTTAGAATATACAAAGCATTAAATGGCACAGATGTATCAAAATAGGCCTCAACCATTATACTACCACCACCATGTTTCAAGTGTTTTATTCTGGAATGCAGTATTTTCCACTTCTCCTTTAAACCAAAATCATCAGCCCAGAAATAGTTTTTCAATATACTTCAGACACATCCCTCTGATGTTTAGCATAACACAGAAGGCCTGCAGTATTCTCATAAACACTGACATTAGCCAATGTGAAAGAGTCATTTAGCTGCTTAGAAGCTACACTAGGTTCCTTAGTGACCTTGTGGATTATTACACACCTGGTCTCTGGGGAGGGCTAACAATGATCTTGAATTCCTCCCTTTGGGACTTACTGTGAATTGGTAGAGTTCCAACACGTTAGAGAGGGTTTTATAACCTTTTTAGAAATCCCATTACCTCAGAAATCTCCATTATTTGTGATACAATGACTTCCACATATGTGCTATGAAGATCAGACTGTAAACCAATCCATGATGACCAAATACAACAGGGCACCCTTTCACACCTGACTGTCATGTGACTCCAGTTGTACTTGTAATTCTAATTAACTAATGTACTTGTCATTCTAATAATTCTAATAATATAATATATATAATAATAATAAATATTACATACTTTTGCTGCTAACAGTTATTAAATATTGGCTAATTTTCCCCAATAATAAATGACAAAACTATTTAATTTGTTTTACTGAATACCGTTTGTTTACTAAACTGCTCAGAAAATTAGAGGATGTTTCATTAGGGGATATTTAATTTTGTTTTATTTTATTCAGGGTAAAAAACTTGTAGAGTAACATGACTGAGTAACACTAATGGTAGAGAAAATGTAAAAATAAAAAAAGTTTCTTGAGATTGACCAGTACTCTTTATGAATATTAAAATGCTTGATGTTCAAACCAGTGTTAAAAATTACAGATTTATTTTTAAGAACTACAACAAGCAAATGGCAGCCATTTGGCAAAATGACTCCTAGTGTTCTAGCTTTCTAGCAGTTCTTATTAACTATAGATTTACATTTACAGTATTTGGCAAACGCCCTTATCTAGAGCCACTTACAAAAGCGCTTTAAGACATCAGTAACATAATACATTTTTAATAATAGGAAATCTAAACAAGAATACACTTCTGAAACTGTAAAGGTTGTGGGGTTTTTTTGTTTTTTAAGAGAAAGAAAGACAAGGGTGGGGGGTTTAGTTGAGGTAAGTGCGGAATAAATGGGTCTTCAAACGGCATTTAAAAATAACCAGAGAGTCAGCTGTTCGAACATTGAGGGGAAGTTCATTCCACCACTTAGGAGCCAAAACAGAGAAGAGTCTAGATGAATGCCTTCCTTGTCCCCTGAGAGACGGGGGAACCAGTCGAGCAGTGCCAGAGGACTGGAGTGAGCGAGGTGCAGTGTGGGGTGTGATAAGTGCTGCAAAATAGAAGGGTGCAGGCCCACTAACTTTCTATGGCATTGTACTGCTTTGTATTTAATTTAAACAAGTAACCTAGCATACTCTCTCAAAACTCTCTTTCAAAAGATACTTACTTACAGGTTACTGACATTATGAATCCCAACCAAAACATGTTGATCCAGTTGTTTGTGAAGTTACATAAAGTCTTGTTTATGTTCCCATAGTAACATATAGCCATAAAAGTTTGTTCTGGGAACACATTGCCATGTAATGGCAGAGTTGCTGCCTCACCTTGCAACACCTTGGGATCTGGTGCATCAGTACCACTCCCTATATGTTCATCATACGTGTACAAAGTTACATAACACACAGACCTGATTCACTGCAGTGTGTAGGTAGAGTCACAAAATAGGGTGATGCACAAATTCCAGCTCAGAGCAAAACAAAATGGTTTAGGTTTTTAATTAAGGTAATCACAAGGTGATCCTGAAAATGTTATGATTAGCATCAAACTGGTAGTAAACAGTGCTTCCAGTTTTATACCTTCATAAACGTAAACTTGTGACCTGTTTCCCAGGATGTTTTAATGTCCTCATGTAAATCCTCATGGTATGTCATATAACCAAATTCAGCCTTTCACATGCATGCAAAAAAATCTTTAACATTGCAAGATTGCTCACAATCATAGTTTGCCACATTTTTAAAGTCTTCACTTGTGTCCTTGATCACCTGGCTAATTGGATTGGCTTGTTCAGGCTAGAAGGTCAGTACAACCCTCCCCAATCCTGAACTAAAGTATTAGGTCTGAAAGGAAAGAATTAGAGAGGATAGATCTGCAGTTCCCTCTCGGGCTTTCAGTGCTTTCTATTCTACCACCCACCTGGAAGAGTCTGGATCGAGTCAGCCACATCTTACGGAAATTAAACAGGGACTTTCATTTGACAGGTGGTCAAGAGGATTGGGAATCCATTTCACTGTACAAATTAAAGAGGAAATTCATCAAAATTTCTCATCTCCAAGAGCTTAATAGGAAAGGAGAATCAAAAGAGACATGGGTAGTGGAGCAAGTGCTGAAGACAAGGAAATGGCCAAGAGGTCCAAAGAGCTGGAAAAGCAGCTTCAGGAAGATGCAGACAAGGAAGCAAGAACAGTAAAACTACTACTGTTGGGTAAGGGATCCAGCCTATGTAGCAATTAGCACAGCTATGTCCATTAGTAATTTGGTATTTACCCACTGATACACAGCAACTTTGTTATATTATTTGGATATTCAGCTAACAACATCAGATAAGTCAGTTAACTTCATGAGATCAATGAAGATCAAGCCGATTGTACCTTGCTTTTGTACCTTGCTTAGTCTCCATAAACACTACATGCAGTATTCTGTACACTGTATAGATATGCTGAAAATATGTTTTACACTTGTGATAACATAGAAAATAAAGGGTTAAATTTTGTTGGTGGTTATTTCAAAACCAAACTTATTTAAAACCCTAAATCTAATCAGAGATGCTCTAGATACAAATACTGGGGTTTAACAACTGGTCAGCAATTCAATCTGCTCACTGAGAACCAGATGTCATCTATTATTATACGTTTATTAATTTAAGATTTTATTTGAAGATTACTTCCATGATGGTTCATAGTCTATGAACAATGAAAATTGAAAATTACCCTATGTTGGAACAGACATTAGGAATTAATTAAGAGCAGACTTGAGATTCAACTTCATGTGATATGTGATAATCAGCTATATGTATAATTCTTATAATGTAACAAGTTAACATTTGTTTTAACATATGCTATATGTCTGGTTAGGTGATTGCAATTTGCAAGCAAGTGTAGAATCCAATTACTCTGATGATTTAAGCTGCGATCATCTTAAGCCTCAGTTTAGTCTGTTGCTTATGAATGCTATGTAAAACATGTGACAATGTTACTTTTTTTTTTGTATAATCGGTCATACATGCATAATCTCCTTGATAATTTAGACATTGTTCAATTCACCTTTCCAGTCAAAAAGCTGCTCAACAATGTGGACTATGTTTTAAAAAAGAAGGAAGTTAATATTTAAACAAGACTGGTTTATAACTGAATGTGTTTTTATTCCTGCATCCCCAGCCTTAATGTTTAATTTGTTGGCTTATTATCGCTTTTACACCCTGTAGATGTCAGAGTGGAAAATAATGAGTTCAGCCTTAGTTGGATTTGTAGATGGTAACATTGATGCTATTGGTTTTTTTTCCTTTTTGTTAAGAAAAAAAATCAATTAAGCCTTGAAGACTAAGCCCTGTAATTCCCATCCGACGTTTTTGTGCAAGTCTGTGGTTTGTTTGTTTTTTGCAACTTGACTTGTAAATCTGCAACAATTAATAAATGTGCAGTATATAGCCAATAAAAAAAACATTTGAGGACCAGTTTAGCCAGTAGTCATAAAACTTCTGCAATGACACATGTCCACAACTGTAAGTCTGACAACTGTGGCAAACTGTGGCAAACTGTGTCGCTAACCTGACCTGGTAGAGTTACTCAAAAGAATCAGAAAATCAGTGGTCCACTAAGCGGCTTTTAAGAGCACAAATCCAATTAGGTTATTTAATAAGTAGGTTAGCAAATATCCTGACCATTCTTAGAAATAGGCGCATCCTTACAGGCTTAATTACCAATTAATGTTGACCTTCATGTTGTCTTTATTGTGAACTGAAACGACCTGAAGAGGACAATACACAGATTTTTTTAAATAGCATATTTTGCTTTACGTAGTCAGTTCTGAATAGAGCCTGAAAGTCAAAAGGTTCATTCATAACTTTTTTGCATGTAGGTGCTGGTGAGTCTGGCAAGAGCACCATTGTAAAGCAAATGAAGTGAGTAAAAACAGATACAACAATTAATATATGAGACACAACTTTGTAATTTTGCATAACTAAATGCTCAATATAGTTGTCACTACCAGCCAGTAAAACATTATTAAAGCAACATAATTTGAAAGATTCTGAGCTTGAATGAAATTTGCAAAGATGACACTTATAGTTGCCATTTTACAGAATTCTTCATCAAGGTGGTTATACGCAAGAAGAACAAATTGCTTTTAAAGCCATCATCTATGGTAACATCCTGCAGTCTGCCTTGGCAATGATCAGAGGTATGGAGATGCTTGGAATTAACTTTGGGTCACCAGCAGCACAGGTTGGTAAAATAGCACTAATATAGTTAAATGAATAATATAAATGAATCTACAGTGAATTTCTTACTCTGCTTACCATGCAGGAAGATGGTCAGAAATTGCAGAACCTAGCAGACTCGACAGAAGATGGCACCCTGCCACGTGAACTTGCAGATGTCATCAAGAGGCTCTGGAAAGACTCGGGTGTGCAGGCAGCCTTTGAGAGAGCAGCCGAGTATCAGCTCAATGACTCTGCTGGCTAGTGAGTGCAAAACAGTGGTATATCCAGCTTCTACACTGCTGTCCATTTATACTGACCATATTCTCCACAGCATGGTTAGGTTGGAAAAAACATTAGCTTTTATTAACTCCTGTTTGTAAAGAAAATGAATAGAAACATATACTGCTTTTACTGACATACTGCTCACAAAAATTAGGGGATACTCCAAAATAAAATATCCCATAAAAGAATACTCCCTATTTTTTGTGAGCAGTGTATTAGCAGGGTATATAGTGTACAAACCTGCTTGTATCTGCTTAAGAAATGTGATTAACACAGATGTAAATTCCACAGCTACCTGAGTGACATGGACAGAATTTGTGCCTCTGAATACCTTCCTTCAGAGCAAGATGTGCTAAGGTCTCGAGTCAAGACCACTGGTATCATTGAAGAACAGTTTGCATGCAAAGAGCTGCACTTCAGGTGGGTCAGTGAACAACTGATCAGTGATCCTTAACTATTTTTTTTTTTATAAAATGGATTTTTAGGAATATTTGAGGTAGTCATTATCATTTTTAACCACTAGTGGCAGAGTATATGCTGTAGTTATGCTCCATATGTGTGGTCAGTAAACTGGAGTCACATTATTGTATGGAAACAGGCCTTATTCTTAGTGACTGGTTTTGCTGCATGGGAATCAAACATGATGAAAAACATTGTATGTCTAACATTCAAGGTATGAAACGCATTTCTGGGATCAGTATGTCATATTTCCACCAAGTGTCACCACTAGCTGAGTTTCTGCTATCATAGCTAACAATCCAAGACAAACAAAACAACATGAATCAACATAGGGCAATATGTCTTCACTGATAATTGCAATAGATGATAAATCAATATATAAATGAATCAATGAACTCCCAGACACGTGACTGGCTAGCATTGATTTTATTAACGCTAGACAGGAACGGCACTGCAATTAAACTGTCTTTGAAACACAGTCCTATAATATATATGTAATATGTAAAATATATAAAAACTTAAGGAAACAAAAATGTTAAAATAATTGAAATTGAAGTATTAGTGAACTAATATGGTACACATATAAATAAATCCTCAGAATTGGGGAAAAACCTTGGCCACACTCCACTCATGCCAGCTAAGCCTACGTGTCACTAAATAATTAACCATGCAAATTTTTGTCCAATGGGTATAATCTTTCTAGTTGAAAGAGCAGTTTCCTAGTTTATTATTTTTTTCCATGTATACACCACACCCAGGAACATTGCACAAAAAATCACTACATGTTTTACATGTATAACAATGTATGTGACAATAAAAGCCTAAAGCCTAAGCAGACCAACATGCCATAGACTCCCAAAGACCTACAGACTTCACTGGACTTACCGAGAAATCTTAGAGCAGTCTTGTGTGCTCAAAGGTTTGTTCAGTGAAGGCCTTCATTAAGAGAGTTTTATTCAAGAGAAGTATAAAGTGTTCTAAATATGCATGTAAAAATGTTTTAAAACTGTGTTTTAGATCCCTTTGCGTGACAAATGCAGGAATATCAGCCAGCTTTTGCTGTTGCATTCATAGCCTTTTCAAACTGCAGGATGTTCGATGTGGGTGGCCAGAGGTCAGAGAGGAAGAAATGGATCCACTGTTTTGAGGGTGTGACCTGCATTATCTTTTGTGGAGCTCTGAGTGCTTATGACATGGTGTTGGTAGAGGATGATGAAGTGGTGAGTGTGTTTTCATGTTCCAGATCTTAGGTCAGGGTTTGAGTTAATGTCTCAATTATTATACAGTATTAGCCATGTAAAATTAGCTCTGAACCAGCCCAAAGTAACCTAATTCTGAAGATGATTAAGCTGGGGCTGTTCAGTCCCTTATCACACTTCAGGCAGTTGTCACTATTGCACTGAGCATGTGTTCATCAAGTGGACAAGTCATGTATTTGAAAATGCCTGACCACCTGACTCAGAGCCTAATCCATCTCAGCTTGCTTAAACAAGTACAACCCCAAATCAGAAAAAAGTTGAAACAGTATGGAACATGCATATAAAACAGCACACAGTGTTTCCTACATTTATTGACTTTTATTTTATTACAGACAGCTTGAACTGGAGATATTTCATTTTTTATCAGGTCAACTTTATTACAGTCCAGTAACCGTACCATCTTCTTACACAACCATGCCTTTACAGTGTGCAGCATGTGGTTTTGCAGTGTATTTTAGAAAAAATGCACCTAACTCGGTTATAGGTTTGCCAAAGTAAGCACTTGCCCATGTGGTTATATTAGCTGTTTATGACAGTTCTTAATGCAGTGCCATCTAAGGAATCAAAGATCACAGGCATTCAGCTTAAGCTAAGAAATTTGCAAATCCCTTACAATTTTTCTTTAAGGAACACTGTTTTTAAAATTTTCCGCAACCTTGCCTTCAAGACTCAAGTAATGGGTGTCCATTAACAAATAAAATTAAGTTGACCAGGGAAAAGAGGAAATATCTCAGTTCATACTGTCTGCAAGTGAAATAAACATCGAAGTAAATTTAAGAAACATTGTGTTTTGATATGCATTTCATATGCATATAAACTTTTTCTCGTTTGTGGCTGTATAAGGAAAGAAATACTTGTTTGTTGACTTATTCCTCTCTTATTTGCAGAACCGCATGCATGAGAGTCTACATCTCTTCAACAGTATCTGCAACCACAGATTCTTTGCGAAGACCTCTATTGTGCTATTTCTCAACAAGAAAGATCTCTTTGAGCAGAAGATAAAGAAAGTCCACCTCAGCATCTGCTTCCCTGAATATGATGGCAAGTATAGGTTTTTACATTTTACCAATGACTCAAGGGCCAATGTGCTTGTTCATAAAAAAAAGTAAGGTTTTTTTTTAGGACTCTGTCCACATTTCCACTACTTTAAAGCTGAACCAATGTACACAGGTATGAAAGCTTCCCAGAATAGGGTACAAACATCACCACCAAATACATTTTTTCCTTAACAATGAACACTCTAATCAAAGTATAATATCAACATACACATTTATTAAATAGATTGCTTGTTTCGTAGTTTATTGCACTTAGTTTATTTAAACTACAGTGAGTTTATATTTTATTTTATTATTTAAACTATCAGTAACATGGTCAGACCAATATATTGTTGTAGCATAGAACAACATTTTCCCAACAATATTCTTCAAAAATCTGCATCGTCACTTTCTTTTTAACTGCCACTCTCCCCAGAATCCCTCATTTGCAATGGCTACAAAATGACGCTGCCAGTGATGTTACCAGTCGTTCCAGAAAAAAAGTATATTGTCATTGTGTTGTAATGAAGCTTTACCACAATCTTTTGGCACATAGGAATTCTAAGTTTGTTTTCTGTTCTTTATAATTAAGCGATATATTGAACAAAGCAAAGTGCATTGCCCAGGTATTGAACATTGCTTTGTCCTCACATAGGTTCAAACACGTATGACGATGCAAGTCAATACATCAAGAAGCAGTTTGAAGAGTTGAATATGAAGAAAGGCGAAAAGGAAATCTACTCACACATGACGTGTGCCACTGACACAAAAAACGTAGAAATCGTGTTTAATGCAGTCACGGACATCATCATCAAGGAAAACCTCAAAGACTGTGGTCTCTTTTAAAAAGACTTTTGAGGTTTGTTCATAAG
Source organism: Parotocinclus maculicauda (assembly GCA_034780255.1). NCBI lineage: Eukaryota > Metazoa > Chordata > Actinopteri > Siluriformes > Loricariidae > Parotocinclus > Parotocinclus maculicauda. Next base: position 13,818 of record JAUZSU010131837.1, read on the forward strand.
ATTAAAAAAACAATCTGACAATGATCAGTTAAAGCAACTCTGTAATATCTGTCCCATTCTGCATTTCTAGAATGTCTGCATTCCCCTTTCCAGAAATGATTTAGCCATGGCATCAAGATAAGGCACAATGTCCAGTGTGTTCAGATGCCCATTCCTGCTAAATGGTATGTTCTTTTACTGGGCCAGTCAAATTTCTAGGGTCTGTCATTTTGATACTGCTGGTTCAGACTGGGACTAGATGCGTTCCTGTTTTTATGTCAATCCTGTAGCACAGCTCACCAGGATATATTCATATGTCAAGCATATAAAATACTTTTATTTATAATTTTAACCTACATGTACAACTTTGACTAGCAGTCTAGTTGATTTGTTTCATCTAAGGTACAGGGGTTATGATTTCAGTTAACAAGTAAAAATCCTTCATTTGTGATAACTGATTTTGAAAAATGTATTTAATGTAATCTATAGTAGCATATTGTTTTGTAAATAAGAGTATGAAAGCAAATCCCTACAGTACATTTCTACATACACACACTGGCCATTTTATTAGGTACACCCATTGAACTGTTTTGTTAATGCAAATTTCTAATCAGCCAATCACGTGCCAGAAGCTCAGTTAACATTTAATCATTGACTTTGTCAAAATGATCTGCTGAATTTCAAACCGAGCATCAGAATGAGCAAGAAAGGTTTAATTTAGCATGGTTGTTAGTGCTAGGTGGAGAATTTCAGAAACTGCTGATATACTGGGATTTTCACACACAGCCTTCTCTGGGTTTTACAGAGAATGGTCCAAAAAAATATCCAGTGAGCAGCAGTTCTCTGAGTGAAAATGCCTTGCTGATGCCAAAGGTCAGATGAGAATGGCCAGACTGGTTCAAGCTGATAGAAAGGCAACATCAACTCAGATACCGCTTGTTATAACCAAGGTATGCAGAAGGACATCACTGAATGGACAACATGAACCTTGAAGCACATACCAGGCAGAAGGACATACCAGGTGCCACTCTTGCCAGCTAAGAACTGGCAACTGAATTTGCAGGGTTGATCAAAATCGGGCAATGGATAATTGAACAAAATCAATTAATTTTGTTACATTCAGATGGTGGGGAACATAAAATAATGAACCTATCCTGCTTTGTATCAATGATTGGTGGTGGTGGTATGACATGCAGCTAAAAAAATCTGCAGCATCTATGTGATGCTATTATGTCAATATGAACCATAATCTCCGAGGTACACTTCTAGCACTTTGTTGAATCTATACCAGGATGAATTAAGACAGTTCTGATGGAAATGGAGATTTAACTCAGTACTAGCAAGGTGTACCTAATAAAGTTGCTGGTGGCTGTATACTGGCAGTTAAACATTATTTTTTCAGGTACTGATGTAAGATCAGCTTTTTAGTATCCATACCCTCTGGAAAACCATAATGACACGACATTATTTAATTTGTTTGGTGAGTGTGGAGCAGTTGTCATTGTGGTTGCCAGTGTGTAGGTTGCATGGGACTGCACAACAGTGTGAGATCATCAAAGTTATAACGGGACCCACAAAATACTTCAGCCCTGATAACCAGTTTTTTTTTACTTCCAATGCTTGTAATCCTTGATAATGTATTAGTCTCTGTGATGAAAAGATGCTTGAGCCATTCTTTTTGACTGACAGTGTACATACAATATCTCACAAAAGTCAGTACACCATTTACATTTTTTAAACTATTTTATTATATCTCTTCATGTGACAATATGACACATTAATGCAATGTTGTCAGTCTACAGCTTGTGCCCTCAAAATAACAACACACGGCCAAATTGTGCCCAAAGTATCAATATTTTCTGTAGCTACCATTATTTTCCAGCACTGCCTTAACTCTTTTGGGCATGGATTTTACTAGAGCTTCCCAGATGTCCATTTACAACGTCTTCCACTCTTCCATGATGATAGCACCGAGCTGGTGGACGTTACTACACCATTAGTTTAAGAATTCCCCACAGATGCTCAATGGGGTTTAGGTCTGGAGACATACTTGACCTTCAGTTTCTTTAGCAAGACGGTGCTCATCTCTGAGTTGTGTTTGGGGTTGTTTTCATGTTGAAATACTGCCCTGCAGCCCAGATTCCAAAGGGAGGAGATCATGTTCTGCTTCCGTATGTCACAGTACATGTTGGCATTCATGAGTCCTTCAATGAACTGTAGCACCTCACAGTCAGCAGCACTCATGCAACCCCAAACCATGACATTTTCACCTCAATGCTTGACTATAGGCAAGTCACACTTGTCTTTGTACTCCTCACCTGGTGCCACCAAACAAGCTTGACACCATCTGAACAACATGATCTTGGTCTCGTTTCGTCAGATCACAGGATGCAGTTCCAGTAATCCATGTCCTTATTCTGCTTGTCCTCAGCAAACTGTGGGCTTTCTTGTACATCATCTTCAGAAAAGGCTTCCTTCTGGGACAACAGCCATAAATACTAGTTTGATACACTGTGCAGCATATGGGCTGAGCACTGACAGGCTGACCCCCACCCCTTTAACCTCTTTTGGTAGACCATGACAAGGCCTGTTCTGAGTGGAACCTGTCCTGTTAAACCGCTATATGGTCTTGGCCACCATGCTGCAGCTCACTTTCAGGGTGTTGGCAAACTTCTTATAGCCTAGGCCATCCTTTTGTAGAGCAACAATTATTTTTCTGATGCTCAGAGAGTTCTTTGCCATGAGGTGCCATTTTGAACTTCCAGTGACCAGTATGAGAGAGTGTGAGAGCAATGACACCACATTTAACACACCTATTC
>JAUZSU010131848.1:0-16614 GCA_034780255.1 Parotocinclus maculicauda
GACTTCACACAGAAAGGACCCAGGTCTCGCCACCCTGGGATTGAACCCGGGACCTTCTTATTGTGAGGCAGCGGTGCGACCCACCGAGCTGCCATCACACATTGTTAAGCAGCAAATAATTATTGAATATTATATGTAAGGAGTGTAGACGATAGAAACGTTTCAGTACCTTCTCATATAGCATTATATACTATATACACAGGATGGTACAACATTTATGCCTCAATTCGAGGGGTTGATCCTGAGCTCTGACCATTTGTGGAACTGTGTTCTCAGCCAGTACTCCTAAAATATGCTGGTAAATAGGGTTAGATTGATTACTAAGCAACTAAGCAAACTGCATCAAATCAAAGGTGATAACATTAGTGCTTTTGCAGTCTAATAGCAGCTTGGCAGAGCCAGAATTTTCAACTAGACTTGTGATTAACATCCATCGAAGCTGCCATCAATTCAACTGACAACTGCAGTGCTGGACGTAAAACCACAAACTGGAAAATCATTAGCCAAATTAACAAACAGTGATTAACAGGGCTAAAACATACATAGTATGTCTATACACCAACCATTTATCTACACACTGATGTTGTAGTAACCCATTATATGACTTAAACAACATTATGATTAATTTTCTCATTTTATCCCCCATTTTAACTTGGGAATGCAGTGGGAATTAGGTTGAAGAAGTCCAGAACCAATCAAGGAAGACCCAGAATGCAGACAAATGCATATGCCCAGCCCTGGCAGAAGGCACCTCCAGAATTTAAACCCAGGTCATTGCTGTGGCAGTAATATGACATAAATGAACCATCTTTAAACCATTCCACAAATTAGGCATTAAACCAAGAGCATACTGGATCTTTGAATTTTTGCTCACAAAATGAATATGAAGAGGATCCACAAGAACTGCTAGACAATCTGATCATGTTCATGCCCCATTACTGTCATTGCTTAGGCAGTCTTGGGTGACCATACACCCTACTGAACAGCCAATGTGAGGCATCCAGTTTGCTATACTTCTGTTCACCTCCATGAATGTCACTTGCTACTCAACTACGATAGTTGAGTTTGCATCTCATTTGCGTAATCAAACAACTTTGACAATTTGCTTTTTTTGAAAATCTTGCTTAATGAAATAAAAACAAATGCTTCTTTTTTAACAAAAAAAATGAAGCTTAGTGATTCAAAATGCAAGGTTTGAACTTTTTTTAAAAACATTTTTTCAAACAAAACACCTTTTCCAAAAAATGGTTTATTGATTCACTACGCAAGGTCAAACATACAAAATACAACAGCCAGATAATTTACTATTTCATAAATTTTACACACTACCCAACTCTAAAAACCAGGTATGATGCGTCTCTGAAGTTTCTCCCAATACATAAGGAATGTACATAGGACACTCCCGACTCCCAGCATGTATGGGGCCACCCTTTGTCATTTCCCAAACTGTACAGTCAGTCCCAGAACTGACAGCCTTTTATTAAAGATGGGTTAAAAAAAGATTAGATGAAAATGTTAATCATCATTATTTATCTTACGCTCACTGAAATCAGCAAAAGGAAAACATTTTCATAAGTCTCCAATTTGTTTTTAACCCTAATGCTAAGTATGGTGGAGTATCAGGTATCATTGTGGGGTTGTTTTCCTCTATTCTGGGATAATGGGAACTATGGACTTCATAAAGTACCAGAAGAAATTCAGTGATAATCTGTCTGCTTTTGGTCACAGTTGAATCTATACCAGGACAATGATCTAAAATATTCAACCAAATCATTAGTGGTTAAATGACCCCAAATCTGATGATCTGATGTCTCATTAAAGACCTGTAGAATGAGATTATGCTAATTTACAAATCCATCTTTAACAAGTTGGATCTGATCCTACTTTCAGACTTTTCTAGAAAAAATGCTTTTGCAAACATTTAGAGTATTTTAAAACTACAACGGGATCACTTCAACATCCGAAAGGTGCTTGTAGGTTGAACCGATAAGCACAGGAAGTACAATCTATTTGCTTCTTAAGACAAACAACATTACGACCCCTTACCAGGAAAGAGACTTGGACGTGTCTAGCTAGAAGCAAAGCGTTTCTGAAATGTTCTCAGTTTTACAGGAATAAAGTGAAATGTTCGACATGGGACACTGGTGGGGCAACAGTCTAACACGTTAGTCCCAGCAATGCTCGAAACAAACTATGTTTGACATTTGTCTGAAGTGGAAAAGGTCAGTCAGGGGATCAAGATTAACCCCCCACCTCCCAACACAGACAGCGATCCCTGCTGGTCAAATAATGGAGTTGCATTGCTTCAAAGACATGCCTTACAACTGTGCTCTGTGGTCCACCTAACCCTGGAGCTATCAGACCGGAATGGCACATGCGCGTAACAGGCCACAACACTGTTAATAGGCTTCTTTCATGGCCCTTCTTGGCCCTCCAAATGGCTAGTGCACAAAACATAGTAATTCACATTGGCATTGAGTGCGCACTGAAGTTGTTTTCCATTGGAACCCCCCACCTTTAAAAAGGAAGATTTTATTCAACACGCACCTGGAGTAAAAGTAGCATTATGAAGCTATATTGTATGCATATCATCTTGAATAATATTATGGGGTTTGTTACATCCTTCCCTATGCATGGCTGAAATAAAGCACCATAATGCTCTACATGGACAACCTAAAACGTACCAGTTCATCATCTTCTGTGCAATGTTCTATCCAAGCTGAGCTTAACACTACTGAATGACAAAATACTTTTGTTAAAAAGGACTACAATGTGTAAAACTGGTTAAAATGGTTACGTTGCAGTACATGACTCAATTCATATGAGGCCTCTATGATAAGGCATCTCATCAAAAGGCACAAGCATTTGCCAAACAGAAATAAGAGTTACATACTACCTTGCACAGATATATTAAAAAGCTCAACTCATCCTTTTATATGAAAAGTGAACAAAACGAACACAATCTCCAGAGGTAATTCCTAAAATACATTATTGCTGTTAATGCCATGCAGTGTGCGCCACCTGCTGGAGTAACCCTTCTGATCTCTCATAATTACTTTGGAGAATTATGCTGGAAATTAAGGGTCAACTGAAATTAGAAAACTGCCTGCAAATGCCTGGTTTAGCTTACACAATCTGAATCAATACTCTGGACTATTTCGCTTAGTCACACTGAGTATAGTTTATAGATAGGCATCTACCTGAATACTGTGCAGTCATACACTGGAAAAAATAAGTCTTAGACAAAGCCACATATGCAGCTGCACCCGTTTAGCATTTCCTTTATGTGCTGCTCGTATTGTGGCAGGGATGATGGCAGGTATCCCAGTCCAGGTGTATGGCAGCTTTTTCACTCCTAGCCAAGCAATCCTGGCTATGAAAGTGTGTTTGCGTGAGCTTTCTTTGGCAGCATCTGTAACGTTGGTCTCTCCAGTCACCACGAACAAGAAAGAAAATCTATCTAGTACAAAAAGAAATCTACAAGTACGGCTGTTTGATCCCTTTGATACTTTAAAACATTATTATTTCATTTAGTGTGCAATATTAAAATGACCCACTGGAGGCAGGCGTGTGTGCGTCACACATGCACTTTAAACTGTATCCTCATCCATTTTGTCCATGTTGGCTTGTGTGAGGGGAGCAGATACATCATCTTCGGTTTTCTGATCTTTAGCAGTGTTGTCTATGTCAGTCTCTTCGTCCTTATTTTCAAGCCCAGCTCTCTTTTCCTCCTCCTTCTTCTCTCGATCCAGTAGATGATAGTTGATGCCCATACCGACAAACAGAAACACGCTGGCTACGATCAGGACGATACCGCAGCCGATGTAGGTGTATTTGTAGTCATGATGAATGTCATACAGCCTGCCTGTACAGTGACAAACAGTACAATCACATTATAAAATTAAACTTGAGCCATTTGTAGAACTGCAAAATATGCACTTAACTGTTTTAATAACATGTAGGTGACAGTAATGCACTTTTGGGACAATTGGGAAAATATGAAATAAAGCCATTTAAGCCAGCATTCCTTACATTTTCTTTGACACTATAGTGCCAATAGTATTTGCTCATCCATCCAAAATATCTGATTCCGTGTGTTACAATCACTTTCATAGCCACAGGTGTATAAAATTGAGGACTACCTGTACTCACTCTCTCTGATATACATACAGTGGTCCCTCGCTACTTCGCAGTTCACCTTTCGCGGCCTCAGTGCATCGCGGGTTTTCAAAAAATAAATTCCAGATTTTCGCTGTTTCCTTTTTTACTTTTGCATGATTAACAATTTATTATTTTTTTTTTTTTTTTACAAAATTTATACAAATATATTATAAATATTAATTCTAAGAATAATGTTATAAACCATAAAATATTATGATTTACAGTAAATAGCTGTTGTGTCTACTCAATGTGAAGGATATGACCTGCTGTAAGCTCGGTACGGACGAAGCATGTGTGATACGAGAGTGATGTATGGTGTGTTAAGTAAAGAGAACGTTCAATTACTTCAGCGTGTTGCTTGATTATTCAACAGATCAAAACACTACAACAGCGTATTTACTCAGCAGATGAAAACTCACCAAAAACGAGAAGTAAGACTGGAGCATCGCCCGACAGTCTCTACTTGCCAACATGGCAAGTTTTTGTCTGCGGTGTTGTGTTCGCTGTTTGTGAAAGTTTCATTATAGACTGAATTCATTCAAGCCCTACGATGCCACCCAAACGTTCTACAAGTTCTACGGCTAAAATAATGTATAAATACTTAAATAAATATAGCGTTCCTACTTTGCGGCTTTTCGTTTATTGCGGGTGGTCCTGGAACATAAACCCCGCCATAAACGAGGGAACACTGTATTAATACAAGTGGGATATTAAAAGTTAAGCAATGTGTTTTATATCCTTATTTCAAATGATCACTTCTGTGAGTTGGCAGCTTGTTTGGAAGTGGTTATAAATATGATTTCTGTTGCATTGGTAACTGATGTATTTTTACACCTGTTTGTGTAATTCAGTTAAAAAGTGGTATGAGTGGTACTTTATGCTGTTTTGTGGTCCTTTCTGGGATTTGGGTTTTTGTTAATGCACTTCTCTTTTCCGTAAAATACCTTCCCAATCTAGTAATCAAATATTGCTTTAGCAAATAAAAGCAGCTGTTAGTTGTGGAATGTAATGGAATACATAAATATCGTACATATCTGTTATTCTCGTATAAAACCCTATTTTCACACATTATCACTTTTATTCAGATCATTATTTTAATAAGTACTTTTACTTACTTTTATTAAGTAATATATTTTAAATGTAACTGTACAATAATTATGTAAACCCTTGTGCTACTCTAACCACTCTAACCAGGCAGAAGACCTGTGGTTCGGACCCCTACTCCGATGAGTCTGATCCTGTGTCTGAGCCACAGGAAAAACAAGATACAACTCTTAAACAAATGCGATAGTTTCAAATTCTTATTGTACTAAACCATAAGCATGTAGACAGCATATTATGAGGAGCTTAACATCCACAATGAATGGCTAAGATCTGAACTCATCTTACAACATGTACGAGTTTGCAATGTCTAATCAATCGTTAGTCCAGCCCAAAAGTGAGTCAGCAGCATGACCCCAGTAAGAACTACAGATCTTAACAACATTGCTCACACCCTACATTCTAGGATTTGGCTTGTGGTGACCTAGAGTTGACCCGTGGCCTGATTAGTGCACCCAGATAGCTTCAGAGAGCATGACAAGTTTACAAATTAGTTTCAGCTACAGAGTGGTAAGCTGGGGCTTCTCTCTCACTAAGCAGTGAGCTTGTTAAAGGTTGCAGCTGGGATCTAATGAATATGTTGAGAGCATAAGAAATTAATAAGCGTGTGGTTAAGGAGGCAGGGCAAACATCTGTGGGACGTTCAAGTATGCCTCTAATAACAGGGTATTAAATTAAACACAATTTTATGCTCATTCTTCCCTTCTTGTCAACCTTTTGCATTTCACTGGTTGATTTAGGATTGGCCGATATGCATTTGCGAGCTGTTGTGAGCTAATTTGTGGCAGTTTTAGACTTATTAAACATTTAAGTTCAGGAAACTGGTTATCTTGTATGAACCCTCTCCTGTGGATTGGGAAAGCGCTGATGTTTTAACAAGTACTCACTTCTGCCCTGCCAACATTTTCTAGACGTACTGTTTTAATACATATATGCTAAGATAAGGTTTAGAGTTTCCAGCTATTCCCCAAAATGCTTTCTATTTATCTAATCTGTCTCGATTATGGCATATATGGACAGTAAAATGTCCCTTATATTACAAAAGTACTTAGTTGTTTTTGGGTTTAAACTTCGCTTTCTTTGGCATTACGCTGCATGTTTGTAAACTCAACACCTTTAACCTATGCACTGTAATGTTCCTGTACTGTCATGTGCTTTGAATGCTGCAGCAGGTGTTTGGGTAGAGACTATTAATGATTTGTACACTGCCTGTTGGTTGTCAGAGTTGTTTGCAATAGCGATACTGTTTATCCCTGTTAGATGTTTAATCATTAGAGATCAAAACGGCATGCCTGCCTGGAAACGGGGACAACTGCAGGCAGCGAGGACATGCTTTTATACCTCCTAGTGGAGCGTGCAGTGTTAGGGCACCATGGACTTTCTGTTATTCCAAATCCATTAGTTCTGCACTAGGTACATGACCCAGTGCAGATATGCGAACACCCAGAGAGCAAGAAACAACAGGTGTGAGGTTCTCAGAAAATTTTGGCTGTTTGCAGTGTTTGTATACAGTATATTTCTTTACGAGTTGTATCTGTTCCAACATGCTCAAGTAAATATGCATTGTATTTATTTAAACATGTAGCTATTAGCTTTGAGATATTTTTATGTAATAGTGAGGGTTTTTTCCATGCGCCATTTTTGAATGTAGGTCCAATGCTAAGTGTTTTTGGTTTTCAAAATGCTGTTAATAACTACACCCTAAATATTCTTTAAAATATGAATAAATGCACTATATAAACAAAAGTATTGGGACCCCTACACATCATTATACCCACATGACATATTATGTCATTCCCATTCTGCAGCTATAACATATTATGGCATGTTCCCATTTTGAAGCTATAACAACTGCCCCTTATCTGGTTTTTTACAACAATTTGGACTGTCTGTAAGAATTTTTGTACTTTCATCCAGAAGAGTGTTTGTGAGGTCAGACACTGATGTTGGATTAGAGGGTCTGGCTTGCAGGCGTGCTGGAACAGAAGGTCCCTTCCCCAACTGTTTCCACAAAGTTGGAAGCATACTATTCTCCAAGATGTTGGGGTATGCTGAAGTATTAAGATGTCTATATACTGAAACTAAGGGGCCTAGACCAACCAACTTGTAACTCCTACAGCTGGCACAATGCAGTAAGGCAGGTAACATTATCCTGGCATTTGCCAAACCCAGAGTCATTTATCAGACTGCCAGAAACATGATTCAGCTCTGATTTAGAACATTTTCCCCCTGAGTCTAGTGTTGGCATGCTTTACACCACCCTATCTGATGTTTGGCATTGTGCTTGGTGCTGTAGGGCTTGCATGCAGCTGCTTGGCCATTGAAACCCCTGCCATAAAGCTCCTGGCACACAGTTTTTGTTCTGATGGTAATGCCGGAGGAGATTTGGAACTCACTTGTTGAGCCAGCAGAGCACTGGAGATGTTTATGCACTTTGAGCCTTAGCTCATACAGACATACCGCCTGCTACCAGTGTTCATAATATGAAGCACACAAGCATGGAATCTCAATGGAAAAACAATGGCAATAGAATGTGTTTTATAGAACACATTAGTGACTCCCAGTATTGCACTTCTAGTGGTTCCCACCTTCTTAACCACTCAGTTAATAAAATGTCGGATTCTCCCCCCCACAGACCAAGTGTACAAAGAACTAGTTGGTCAGCTTTGATGAAAAGCTTGTGTGACTTGCACAGTACCCCAACCTTAGCTCCATAACAGACCTTTGAGACTAATTCAAATGTGAGGCAGGGATTACTGTACAACATCAGGTCCTTCCCTTACAGTTATGTTTCAATAACTTAACTTTTGTTATAAAAAGACATCTCAGAACAATAAATGTTGTTGTGGCAGCAAATGGGGACAAACAATAAACACAACATGTACTAATACATGACCTATATAAGGCAATGCAAAGGCTTTGGACATAGAAAATCCAAAATCCTGTCTTTGGTCTACTTAATTATGTCTATGTTATATTTCGTCAGGCAGGCTTTGGCACACTGGGGGCTCCAGCAGTCTGTTAGCAAGAAAGAAGAGGGGTGGGTGGAAGGGCAGTGGTGAGGAGTTTGTGTAGTGTAAATTATTTGTCCTGGCAGATGTTCACAGACCCAAATAGGCACTGGTTTGTGGACCTGGCAGTTCCTCACTCCTGCCAGGCTCTCTTTGTTTTCTTTGCCTTTTTTTTATGATGCATGCAGGAGCAGTTGTTTTTCTGGCTGTTTTACAGCAAGCATTCATCTAAGCTGTCATCACCTCTTAACTGCTTTGGTGGAAATTGTTTCGCTCCCTTATTAAGGGAACTCCAGTGAAACATTACTGATGGCAGCCAGGTCAACATTCCTAACAGCTCTGTCATTATGTTGCTGCACTCTACTGGTGGACATTCTGTTGAACCTCAGATGTAGTTATGTCATATTTGATCATTTTATGCAAATGTTTGGCCAGCAATTACATGTTTTTTTTTTTTATTTTACTTTTCGGTCAAAACATTAACACATCTGCAAGAAACAAACTTGAATATGGCATTTATGTTAAATAAGGCTAATTAGCTACATTTGACATGTTGATAAAATGCAAAACCTAATTTGACATATCAGATTGAGAGTGTTATGAGGCAATATTTAGTAGCACCCTCTTTGGCAAAAATCATAGCCACGCAAATGTTTATAGTGGTAGGCAATAATGTTTATATTCTTTCATAGCATGCACAGCATTTTTGAGATTTCCCAAATATTCTCAGTAATGTTCAAGATCATTTCAAGAAGTTATGCTTTTATTTTTTGAGTAGTAATGTTGAATTTAAGGTAGGCTTTGGGCTATTGTCGTGTAATATCCAAAACCTTTCAATCTCAATTTCTTCAGTAACGCTGAGACACTGTTTTAGAGGATTTGTTTGTACTGTATTAAGGTGAATCCCTTTCCCCTCTGTATGCACAATTAATAATATATCCAGTGTCATTGTCTGCGATATGACAGACTCAACTCTGTAATTAAAAGCTGGTAAGGTCTTCTTTTCAGGAAATACGTCTCTGTTTTTACTTCCATACATATTTTGAATGTAAACAAAAACTAATCTTTGTTTCACAGCACTTGATTTTCAAAAGAGTCAAAAAGGTCATAATTTCTAAGAACACACATACACAAAAATGTATTGGAAACCCTAATATTTGAACACGACAAAATTATATTTGTCAATAAAGTAATGGAGTGGTCTAACATGCTAGCCCCAAACTGCAGGGACTAGTTTTGGGCCCTTGCAATGTCTTCTGACTTGGTTCGGAGTAACATTCAGATTTATTTTGTAGACACTAGACTGACTTCCAAACCATAATTAACAGTAACAAATAGGTTCCAGAGCCCCTGCAACCCTGACTAATCCCCCCCCCCATATGTTAAATTAAATAAACAGTATTTGTACAGTAAAGTGTATAATATTGTAAGTTTTTTTTCATAACAGAAGTTGTGCTAACATCTTTTCATTTAAAATCAAACAAAATGTGATCATATTCAACAAATGTCTGTATATACATGTAGCAGTACTAACATCAAGCTGTTTTGAGTTATGCTTTAATACATTTGCAGATGTAAGTCTATCGTCAGATGTTTTCTCAGTCTGACTACTGTGATTCCAAAGAATCAATTTCTGAGCCACTTGTGTCCAAGGATTTTTGAAATGTGTGTCATATGAAGAAATCAGCGAATGGTTTGGTCCAATATTTTCTGGACATGACAGTTAGAACCACTCTATAAGGCATCCATAAAATCCAGATTAATCATCAATGTCTGTTTGGTTTATACTGGCTTTGTGTAAATTTTATGACATCTTCCCCAGTGGTCTGTTGTTTTGCAATCTAACCTGCCGAACTATTCAGTATGTTATGGCGATTGTGACCTTTGGATACCTATCTGTGCAGATCTACAGCCATTTTGTCTCTGTCAGGACCTTAACCTTTAGCAAATGTCACGCTGACAGGATGCCTGAATCTCATAACAATGGTTGTGTAGTGTCATCAACTTATCAGTTGCCTGGCAAAAAAAAACAAGAAATAAATAAATAAGCACAATGATAATAACATATTGAGATAGTTGCCAGCTGTCATGCTGTTTGTGAGTATGGAAGGGAGTTAAATGACTAGGAACTGTTTCTAGAGGAGGGTTTTTGGCAGGCTGCCACAGATTGCCTCTCCCTCGAGGCTTCTTACTCACTAGTCAGAGAAAAGGAGAATTACACATATTAAAGGGGGTAAATGGCAGTAATCGCAGCTTTGGGAAAAGACTGGAGGAGTCAGCAGCATGTTTTCACACACATACTGCACACATACCTGTTTAGTGTAGAGAGGAACTGCTCCTCACCATGTATTTAACCAGATATGTCCCTTCCAACCCACTGAGACATGATTCAACTGGTGATGGTTTTGTTTATTTTATATTATTATCTGCATTAGTGATTATTTCAGCGAAACACGTAAGGTTGTACATAGACACAAGGCTATCTCAAGACTATATTATACTATATATAATGTCAATTTAGAGTTATCGATTAACCTAACATTGGTCTTTGGGCTGTGGGCGGAAACCGGAGTACCTGGAGTAAACCTACGCATTCATGGAGGGGACCAGGTCGCTCCACCCTGAGATTGAACCCAGCACCTTCTTTCTGTGAGATGGCGGTGCTACCCATCAGGTCACCGTGCCACCCCAACAAGTATATTTATGCATTTTATACAAAATTCACTGCACTTGAAAAGTGTGTAGTTTATTGTAATTGTTATGTAAGTTAGCTGCACTGGTGCAGTGCATGGCGACTACGTCAGCAGATTAAACCTCATTAACATATATTCAGATAACTGTACATCTTAGTCAAGACTGCCTGTGGAAGCCTCTTACAGTCACACCAAGCAAAATCCAAGCATGAAATCACCCAGCGTTTCAGTTTGGCTCTTCTCGAAACGTGATGCTAAAGTCATGGTTCCCCAGGCTACCTTGCTTATGTTGGCCCCTTCATATTGAGCAGCCTGTTTGTTTGTTTGGTCAGCAGAGTTCACTCAGCTGTATGTGTGTGTTTGCAAGGTCAATCGAGTGAAGCGGAGAGATCGGGAGGGTCGGGGAGTGACAACAGCCACAGGAGGAGCGCAGCTGCAGGGCCTGGCTCAGCCCCTTCCATCACTCTAGTATTTATCTCTTATCCTCCTTGTGTGTGTTCCCTCATTCTTTCTAACAGAGCCACTGGTGGTGAAGGTGGAGCTTGCACAGGGTAGACCACCAAAGCTCTCAGCCTAGTTCCTCACTCCAAGAGTCTGATAAGACGCATGCAGCGTCTCCAGATGAATTAACTTTGGGCCGAACCAGACACAAACCAGACCCTCAAGGGAAGCGCAGGCATCCATAAATATTTAGGCACAGAAAGAGGTTTATGGAGTCGGTTGTAAAAGGATTTATGGCAGGCCACAAGTTCGGCCAGAAGTGTGAACCGTGAGATGGGCTTTATTTTAAGAGGAATGCATCTCTTGATGGAGTAAAATCAGAGTGGCCTGGAGGGGCCTGATCCAAACAATCACTTAAACACCGAGAACAGGAACAGCACATCTGTTCATGTCCAGCATTTCACAAAACAGGTGTGAGCTAATAAAAGATTCTTTACCTGCTGTGGGAGGAATTTCATGATGGTATGCTGAACACATCAACAGTTGTCTGAGGCCTTATTAGGACAATACTGGAATCATCTGCCTTTTATGTGCATTGCGAGTAGTTTTATTACTGTGTGAATGGAGGCCTGCAGCCATTGGATGGTAACAAGTTGCTCTGCTTATTTGGAAAGGAAATAAGCTCTTTGCATAAACTTTATCAGGTTGGTAACAATTGATAGTAGAAGTACAAGTACTTTAATTGCTGTACTTAACATATAGTATTTTAGGTATCTGTACCTGATTATTTCTGTAACTTAATACCACTTTTTCTGCTACATTTTCAAAAGAAAAATGCATTTTTCAACATTTTGAAAACAAGTTTGCTATACAAATCTATTTAATTATATATTTAAACACTTGATATTTTTCTTTAGGCATTTATATCAGGCACCAAATTAAGAGTCAATTAGAATCCTAGGTTTATACTTGATGCATTTCAACTGGCACAAGGGTGCATGTGTCGACAATGACATAATCACAGTTGTTCTGCCTGTTAAGAAATGTGATCGTGCACCTCTCAATTTTTGTATCTTGGTACTCACCGCACTTCAAAATTTTGAAGGTCCTATTGAGAAGCAGGTACACCTTCACAGCGATTATACAGTATGATACGGGAGATCATAGAAATACTCAAATAACTCAACATTTTGAAAGCATCAAATATGCTGGAGCATACACACAGGTTTAAGCACTGTGTGTGGAGTCGTGCACAGCACTCTGAAAGTGTAAACCTTATAAAGCTTTTCTTTCACATTTTAATGTTCAGTATAATGTATTCTACTTCCAAAAATAATGTTTCTAGTAGTATCTTTTATAATGTTTGTATTTATCAGACACTGGAGGGACTCGTGCCCCTGGGATGCTGAATTCTATTTATGTGATTAATATAAGAGGTATATTAAAAACGATATATATGTTTTGTTTTTGTATATTTTGTTTTTGTGTGTCTGAAAATGTTTTCATTCTGCTTTACTGTGGTTAACTAAAGATGATAACGACATTTGTTTGATGTTTGCAGATGATTCATGTAGTCATTGTTGTAGAATCTTGCACTCAATAAAAGACATCTTATTTTATAAATTGGGTTTTTATACTTTCTATTCGAGTCAAATATATTAGGTCATACTGCAGTTGCACTAGAGTATTTTTATTTTTAGATTAGTAATACGTTTGCTTATAGAACTTGTGTACTCCTGCCATCTGTGTCTAGTTTCACGAATTGTACATATTGAAATACCCTGCCATCCTATGCCTTGAGAGTTTTGCAGTGATCCCACTCTCTTATAGTCTTCTTTTTAGTCTTAATGTGTTTTACGGCCATGAATAAGCGGTGAACAGCACTTCATATTATTTACTGCAATTTCTACCTAGAGTAATTCTCCCTGGACACATTGCAAATAAATATGCTGTGCATAAGGTTTGCTACATTAAATGCCACATTGTTTTACAGAATACAATACTGGAAATCCCATTAGGCCATATTAGAACAAAGCTACATCACACTCGACACTGCCTTTGGTATCTTTCTGCATGTGATCCTGCAAGCCTTTTATTAGGGGTTGGGTCAGTTTTGTTGCTGTCCAGGACTTAAACATTAGATTAATTCTTACATACTCTACAAATACTACCAAATATGTAGTAAATTTGTTCAGCGTTGAAAATGAATTGACCCTGACTGTATTACATTGTATGTTATATGGAGCATTGAAACTATATTAGGGCTAAATAAATCCAACTCTTCAGACAATTGCCACTGCAATATCCGGCTATGTAGCTGAAACCCCACTCTGCTTTCTCTGTCAGTTTGTCAGATAGTAGCATAATAAAAGAGGGACTAAGGCTAGTCTTTGATATCAGGAAATATGAATTATTGAGCTGTCTGAAGATGAGGCTTAGGATTGCATCAGATGCTATCTCAGTCAGACATCACATAATGAAAGAGATTTATCATTTTAATATGTGCATGTCTATGCTGTAAACAGAAGCCTGTATTAGCTGAGGCTCCAGGGAGGGCACTTATTGGTGAGGGAGCTTGAGGTTGGTGTAGTCATATTCTGACTGCACCACTTCCATTTACATTCTCCTTACCTTCTCCTCGTACTAGTTAATTGGGTTGTCAGTCACTCTTGAGGCTTTATTTTATTTATTTGATCCAATTTCTTTCATATTTTCATTATACTTTGTTTTGCTGTGGAAGAAATTTCCTTCAGCATACATCAGAAACACTTTTGGGAAAGTGAAGGCTCTGCACATCATATGATGTGCATTATTTCAAGCTGCTTTAAGGTCATGGGCATTTGTAGTTTCCTTTAGGCAAAAATGGTAAGGCTTGACCCTACCACATGACTGTAGAGATACCTTACTGACTGGTACATGATCTGAGAACATGATATGTGTGATAAAAATGATATAGCTGTGTTTTTAAAATGCATCTAATGAGCGATGTGTCCATATAATATATGAAGAAACTATAATGTAACACAAATTTGATCATTAGGGAGCATCATTGCATTGCTAATCAGAGCATTACCAGGTATATTCATTTTATGTGCTGGCTGCACCCTGCTGCTCTGCTTAATACTCTAATCACCCATTTCCCATTTCAACAGTTTTATCCGAAATGAGGTCTTTGATTGTCTCGAGTCTCTTTACTAATTTTAGATTAGCATTTTGTTCTTTCATTTTGTTCCTTTAGTCGTGCATTTTTCCCGTTGTTCAGTCTCTCTCACCACCCACTGCCGTCTGTATGTCTGTTACCATTCACACCATTCTCTATCATCTTCCGTTCTTCACAAATCATACTGGCTCGTACTTACTCAAATGTGGTTTTACACTTTCAGACTCGGTTCATATGAACAAATAAAAAGTTTGACGTCCGAGTTGGACTTTTCATGGTTTTAACACATCCTTAAGATTTAACAACTATAATGCCTTTCCACATTAATAATTAGATACATTTTTAATAACATTAATACTTTATTACACAAGATTCTGTTTCCTTATTTCCTTAGCTGAGACCTTGGTGCCAGTCTCTTGTGCTTTACTTTAGTCATCCATCCGTCTCACTATTCTACCTTCCTCTGCAATGGGGTCAGAGGTCTTTGCTGGTCTAGATTACTATAAGATCAAGAGTCCTCATTATCCTGTTAATTGTACATTTAATAGACAAGGCAGCAGGGCTGGTGCCCATGGGCCATCATTAAGCTTTAATAAAGAGGGTAAAAATGAAGGGAAGCAGCACCGGGGGGAAAAACAGGAGTGGGAAGCAGTGTTCCTCTTTATGTCCTGCATAGTGCTGACAGGATTATTAATCAGGAAACAAAAAAAAATCTGGACCTTTTGCTCCTGGCTTCCTCACTTTAGGGTCTTTTAGCTAGCGCCATTCCAGAGCACTGTCAGGGTCACCAGGTCCACCACTAATTGCTTCTACAGGGTTTTGAATAACAATGAGCTGTGCCCAATTACTGGGCCACAGAAAGAGAGAGAGGTGGAGATTGGAGGCGAGATAAAGTTCAGGTCTTGTACAGTGGAAGGGAGGATGGAAAGAGATGGGAAGTAATCTCTCTCTCATTCCCTCATTCACACTGTGAGGGCATTAATGAGATTTTAAAATCAATGCTGGCACACGCTTTAACAGAGGGCTGTGCTCACTAGCAGCATTCCTGCAGGAATGCTTCATTGGCTCTTCCATTTGAGACCCATTAACTCATTCTCTTTGAATAGTGCTTTAAGGACTATACTTTTTAAGTCATGAGTGCATTTAATAATGTTGTTGTATTCTGTTCAATCCATTGTATTTTGCACAAACCATCCAAATGAAGACTGTGATAATTGTGTCTACGCAATATTTCCAATTATTTCATGCAGTATTGAAATTAGGCCACACATCCTTGGTTTGGGTTTTGGGTTAATATCCTGTTACATCCACTGTTTTGATCAGTAGAAATGGCAAAATAGTGCCACCAAACCGACAAAGTATAGAATTATGTGCCATTTAATGATCGGAATGGTCATTAAACAGACATTACCATAGTCACATAATCATTGTATGCTATTATAATGTAAAAATAAAGGGTATTTTCACAAGAAAACGAGTGGACCACTACCATCTAAACATCATCTGTAGTATAAACTGTTACACACTTCACTCCCTATAGGAAATGCTTAACACCATGGTTCTTCAATTACTGATGGAATTTTTCTTATTTTGTACTTATTGCATTTCAGGCAATATCAAATTCACCATCAAATTGTTCAAACACATGAAAATGTACAGAATAAACATACATTAACAATCACATACCCTGTACAACAAAAATATACAGGCATTGGCTTGCTGGCTGCACACAACCGAAAGGGAATTAATCAATTTAAAAAAACTCTTTCAACTTTTGAGTAGAGAAATCCAGTGCATCACTACTAATAGGAAGTCAGAACAATCAAATGACTGGCTCTCTGCACTTCTAGTTATATGTAGATGAAGCCGGAACAGCATTTGTAGCCTTAAGCACAATATAAACTTTTCCATGTCATATCTCTTCTTGGCAGAGAAAATACAGACATACCAAGTCTCCCAGAAGTTGCGGGAGTCTCCCGCATATCAATAATGCCTCCCTGATGCCCGCAAGTCAGATCAAATCTCCCGGAATCTAGAACTAGGGACC
>JAUZSU010131859.1:0-16609 GCA_034780255.1 Parotocinclus maculicauda
CATGTCGGCAAGTAGAGACTCAGGCGGCCGATGCTCTAGTGTTACTTCTCGTTTTTGGTGAGTATTCATCCGCTGAGAAAAAACGCTATTGTAGTGTAAATCGGAATATTTGATCATTTATAACATTCCCTTAATGTTAGAATAAATATTTGTAATATATTTTTATAAATTTTTTGATTTTTCTAATGTTCAAGTTCCGCAAAATCCCGTGAAAATCCACTATATATTTTTTCCATTAATATTTTTTGAAAACCCATGATGCACTGAGTTCGCGAAAGGTGAACCGCGAAGTGGCGAGAGAACACTGTTTATCTAATCTAACGGTGGTCTAAGACTTTTGTCTCAAAGCAGCTTTATAATATTATATTATCTTATAAGGCCAATCCCAAATCGAGCAAGCCTAGAGCGACAGTGGAAAGGAAAAACTCCCTGAAGGAAGTAGAAGGAAGAAACTTTGGGAGGGCAAAGTTTTTTTGCCGTTTGTTTGCGTGCTAATCTCTTTTGTCCTTTTTGGAATTTAAATATTTGGACACTTAACCCATTAAGTGCCAAAAATTGTTCTGAACATTTCTTACTTTATTTCTGTCCGCCTACTTCCCATCCCATCCCATCCCATCCCATCCCATCCCATCCCATCCCATCCCATTAGTAGGCGAGTTAAAGCACCCGATCCCCAAATGGGGATCATGGTTTTTAATGGATTAATCTAAGTGTTTCTCTTCTACACAATCAAGGCCAGGTATTAACAAAAGGTAATACTTTGGTCAGAATACGCCTGTTTATTTTGGAATCGCTTTATTTCAGTACAGATGTGCTTTTAAATCCATCTCACCATTCCTTAATGAAAGAATTAAAACGTAGGATGACTTTATAGGCATAAAATTACTAACAGTGGCTCAGTCTGGGGTTCAAATCCAGGTCCCTAGTAAACCTTGTTATCACGTATCTAAATTAGCAGCAACTCATTGCGTTTAGCTCGCTCTGTGGTCCAACCCTAAACCCCGGGTGCCCCTCCGGTCAGCTAAAAACTAGCAACTGAGGCAACAATTCACATGGGCAGACCAAAAACGGGTCTGATCTTGATTTCTGCTGGATGGTTGGGTCAGAATTTGGGGTAAACAGCGTGAAAGCATGAATCCATCCTGCCTTGGATCACCGGTTCAGGCTGTGTAATGGTGTGGAGGGATTTTTCGGCACACTTTGGGCCCCTTAATGGGACCTGAGCATCGTCTGAAGCCCACAGTCTAGCCGAGTATTGTTGCTGAGCCTTTATGAGCACAGTGTACCGTCTCCTGAAAACACTCCATAGATCAAACCTCAAATCATCTCAAACCTGATAACGAGTCACCAGGTCTTAATCCAACAGAGAATAAAGCTCTGGGATGTGGTGGAACGGGAGATTCAGATCATGGCTGTGCAGCCGACAAACCATGTCAGCGTGGACCAAAATCTTTGCAGGATCTTGTTGAATTTATGGCATAACAAAATTTAAGTTTAAAGTTTTCTCACCTCTTCTGGGACACAGTCGTTACCACGAGTCTGTGCACTTTTGACGGGTGATTTGTGGAAGACGTACAGCGGTCACACTGACGCTTGGGGTGGATCGTTCCTCACGTAAGCACGGTACAAACGGATAAATAAATCCATGTTCAGAAGCAGCTGCATGAGTAATCAGTCAATTACCTCAAACTTCAGCACAGATTTGTCTAATTAATCTCAATCTCCAACAATTGCATCTAACAAGTCATGACTATGCAAGGCAGCTTCGGCCGATCCGTGTCACATCTCCGGCCTTCGGCGTCATAACCGAACATGATTTGTGGTGATTATCGGCGACGCTGGGCCGAACGCGACAGCAAGGCATGTTTAAAGCGTCTTGATTAGGAAGGCATTAAAACAATCTAATCTAATTCTTAATTATATTTCTTAAATCCTGCGCTTACAGTAGGTCGTGGTGAGGACGGCGCACTCGCATTAGGACTGATTGACACAATCAGGACCAGACCACAAAAAGCACAAACAATTTAGAGACAGTGAAAAGGCCAGGGAAGTCTGCTCCCGTGTGCCAACCGCGAGAACAAAATGTGACCGAGATCCGCATGAATCCATCTTTTATAAATCATACGTGCATGCTGTTCCAAACACCATATCAGCAGGAGAAATCAGACAGACAGAAGATCAGATCACAGGTTTTACTCCACTGGCCTGCAATGCAGAGCCTCAATGTGCCTACAAAACATTTTTTATGTCCTGCTCACAAAAAATTATGACATATACCCAATATTTTGTGAGTCCTGTCAAAAGAACGCACAGTAACGTTCCACTGGTGTTTGTGTTTTTAGTGCTGAAATTCCTTATTATCTAATAAGATGGTTTCATAATGTTTAGGTCAGAATTCAACATCAAAAGAGCGTCTCAATATTTACTTAATAACACAAACCGTTAACCTGTTTGCGAGGATTAATTCGTTTAATATCTAAGTCACCCAAGTCTGTCTGGTCCCTTTTAAAGTCCCAGTCCTTCAAAGGTTCTTCCTTATGACATTTAGGACGTTTTTCCTTTCCACTGTTGCTCAATTTGGGCTGTATAAGAAGATAATCTGAAATGTTAACACTGCCTTGGAACAAGACACCAAATAAAAAATAAAACAAAATACTCACCAGACCAGTCTCCCATTGGTCCAGGGTCCAGTTCTGACCCTCGTGTTCCCATTGTAGGCCTTTTCCATGGTGGATAGGGGTGAACACCATGACTGGTCTGTAACTAAACGGTTCCATGGTCAGCAGGGGGCGCCGCACTGCTCGTTTCAGGTGGCACCAGTCAGTTGATGGTTTGCGATCTGGTCGATTTGTCCCATTTTAAATCTGCTCTGGTCAGTCTTTAGTCCTGAACGTTTCTCCCACATCTAACACACCCAGTACGAGAACAGACTGTTCACTGACAGTCTAACACATCCCGGTGCTTAAGATGAACTGCTGTAACGAGGTAATTAACGTTAACCGCTAATGAGTCTATACATTATAAACACCTCAGACTTTTAAAAACTTTTTAAACCTCATCTTTCTGCAAACACTTTCTATTACTAACAGTTCGCTCATAGAAAAACAGACAAACGGTCACATGATGTTTCACGTGCAACGTCCACAACAAAGAAAATACCATTGGTACTTCATGACCAAGGGACCAAGGGCATCTCTGACTCAGACGTCACCTCTATTTTAACTGTTATTCTAACGCTCAGAAACATGGACTCGTCCTCTGAAGAAACGTTTTCCTTTTAAGGTCATGCCATAAGGATTACAATTCTAACACTCCAACATGGCATGTTGTGGCCCTGGCAAAGATGGCATGCGGGCATGGCGAGTGTAACCCAGTCATCGGGGTGGATTTACTCACGATGGAAATACGCCATCTGCAGGTGAGCTGTGAGGAGGCACTTGCTGGCCTACAGCCCTCCTGACACAATAAAAGGGGCACAGGGTGCAGAGGGAGATTTGGAGAAAAATGAAAGTCTTTTTGTCTGAGGTGCAATCACATAACGATGCTGAGTGTTTTAGAGATAAGTTACGCTAAATAAACCAAACAAAACAGTTTAAGTGGGGAAAAAAGCCAACAGTGAGGACTCAGCAGACCAATGCAGGAGTGACCCCGAACATATACCAACTAGAGCTCAGTTTAAAGCGATTTATTTCCTTCTGAGCAGTTTCCACAGCGAACAGACCTTGGGTTCTGAACAAACGTTGATAAACCTCACTGAGACCTTTTCATTCACGAGCTTAAATGACAGGCCAACCGAGGAAGGTCCTCCACAAACAAGCAATTCCGTTTTCAAAACGTTAACACAATCTCCTTTCAAGGTCGAGTTGTGCTTTACGTCCACATCTTTACTTCCAAAGAGAAATCACGCCGCTTTTTTTAAATTTCTACTTAGAACCCGTGACAGTTTTATACAAACTCGCCATCACAGTCGTCACCGCGTGGAAAAAACAAGCTTGAAGTCATGTGGAGTGTAACGCTCCAAGCTGGAGAACACAAACAACACAAACTTCACACAACTCTAATTCATAACATCAGGCTGCAAAACAGGTCAAGCAGAAGAACCAGGGCTGTTCACTGGTCTCTAGGCTTGGTGTCCAAGTCCAAGTCCAAGCTGAGTTGTGGTCTTTAGTTTTAGTCATGTTTTCAGATTGGGTCATGTATGAGTCATGACTCTGGTCTGCAGAGCCCTAGCATGCAAGCCCTAAAGCCCCAAATGAATCTGAGAATCGTTTTAATGCTGTTTATTCGTGAAAAAAACAGGTTCATACGTTATATGTCTAAAGCGATAAAAAAAAACTTTATCTTCATGTACAGGTGTTCGCATTTTAAACAAAACAGATACGGGGGTTTTGTTACGCTAAGCAGCACCAAAACATGAACGTGGTTGGACTTTATGCCGCTGGTCCAGTGCTGCCATCCTGTGGTAGGCAGGGAGCATGACAGCTCATTAAGAACCATTACACGCTACTGTTTATTCATATTAATCAAAAGCAAAATAAAACACACAGTCACATATAAAGGCGATTATGACGTCAAATTTGGTTTCATGACAGCATTGGATGTATGGAAGGAGTTTACACTTTTTCTAAAAGCATTTTATGGCCAGAGCTACAGTATATAAACCTCTCCTAATTCAATTCAAGCATAAAGAAGTCATGAAAGCAACTGGTGTAAAATGTCTCGTGTAAAAGAAAAGTGACACATTTATAGACTTGAAAACAACCAAAGCAGCGCCAACTATTTAAATAACTCCTCTAATGGGCTGTGAGACAAACATATAGGCGAATATGCAGTTTTTTCCCCTCGCTTTCTTACCTGTGAAGGTTAAAACATGACTGGACGGTAAAGAAGTTCACAAATAAACAAGCGCTGCTGTTTAAACAACACGACATTTTCCTTATTAAGCTTAGTTTGATTATCGTTTTATAATCGGCACTTGTTAACACGTGCTCTGATTAGCTCGAGTCCAGGCCAAGCCAATCATAGAGGAGATGATCTGTGAGCAGAGCTGAAACTGGAGCCAATAAGAGGAAATTCATACATTGCTTTATTTATTTATTGTATATTTTATGACTGTATTTCATGTTTGGTTTGATAGTACTGTAGTTTAACAAGTGCCGATATCCGAATAATCAATATTATAGACTCACCCTATTTCACTGTAAGCATTAGGCGCCACCTTGTGGAGAACAAATACACCTGCAGGGTGAGGTTTTATAGCGGTGTGAATAGTCATGAAGATTTAAGGACAACATTAATAATTTGATGATTAATAATTAATAATTAGATATAAAAAATAAGAAATATTAAATAGTAGATTTGTGCAGCATGATTATGTAAATTTTTTATTACATTAGTCATTTTAAATCCTTATGATCGACATTGAGATGTATTTGTGCTCCACCAGGTGGCGCCAAAGGCTTGAATGTAAAATCAGTTTCTGTTAGACGAACAGTATTTATTTATTTATTTATTTATTTATTTATTTATTTTAATGTTGTTGTTATTATATATTGCCTTATATTTAAATTGATTCATTATAAATAGGAATAGAAGCCATAATTATATATGATACGTTCATATTTATTTTAAATTAAATTAAGTAATTCTTGCTAAAATTGTTCTTTTATTTCAGGTCCCATCAGCTGTAAATTTGCTTTATATAAATATAATAATTATATATATAAGTAATATATAATTTATTTATTTTTTTATTATTATTATTATTATTATTTTTTTTTACATAAAAAACTGTGAAAGATAGTAGGGAGACAAATATGAAATAGCAGTTATTTTATTAACAATAAAATACAAAATATACAAACATATTTACATCAGGCCCAAATTCCCAACCTGCTGAATGCCTGAATCAGGATCAAACAGGTTTACATCAGTCCAGCTAAGTATAGCATATTTACATCATATTCACATTATTTACAGTGTGTTTACGGTCACAGCACTTCATTCTTACCTACTGCATCCCTGAACAAATGAAAAAAGTACAAAGCAAAACCGTTTTATTGTTGTTTTTAATAAGAGCGCTAAACTCTGTCTGCACTAAAACACTGCAAACATTTAATAGAAGCAGGCACAGGATTAAGGCATTCAGTGAGATTTTAAAAGTTTACAGTATGAGCATGAACTCTCTGTATTAGAGAAAATCAACTAGAAACGCACACACAACACACACACACACACACACACTCTCTGACTCAAACAATCACACTCGTATACCCATCTGTCATAATTGTGTAACCACAGATGCATAAAAGTAAAGACATCAGGATACAAGTTAAATAAAAAACCCTGCAAACCAAACTTTGTGCTTGGGGGGGTTATAATATCGAGATAATCCAAAATATTAAAGAACACATTTCTGTAAAGTATTTTAGCAGGGATCAGCTTGCTGGTTTGTTTGTTCTAAATCTCTTATTTTAAAACAGTTACACACCCAAGCAGAGGCCGTTTCCAGGCCTGTAGTGCTCTAGTTTTGTACAGCGTCGTTATTCACAGCGTGAATTAAGATTTAGTAGAAAGTAGCAGGATGTAATGAGGGTGGTACGATGGTGAAGTGGTTAAGATGGTCGACTCACAGCTCCAGAAAATAGTTTTAGCATCCCAGTCGTGTCCCAGCACCTGTATTTAAACGATCTTCCTGTGTCTGGGTATTCCGGTTTCCCTTCGCATCGCAAAGATGTGATTTAGGTCGGTCTCTGAGTGTCCCCGTGTACGTCTGCCCTGCATTGGACCGGCACCAGGATGCAGCAGGACGGCCAGTTTGCTTTGTGCAGTCACTCGTTTTTTCTCAGAGCACCATGGTAGCTATATGGTGCACCAGAGGCACAGGCTGGGCCATAGGGTTCATCTGTACCGGAGGTGGTGGCGAGTTCTGCTTGGTTTCAAGACTGGCACCTGTCGGCCGGTGCCTGGCACTCTTCTGGTGCGCCCGCAGACCTGCCAGCTGCGAGTAGGCGCTCTGGCACACGTGACACTTGTAGGGGCGCTCGCCGGTGTGCAGGCGCACGTGGTTGCGCAGCGTGGACGACTGGCTGAAGCGGCGGTTGCAGAAGCGGCAGGCGAAGGGCTTGTCCAGGGTGTGGATTCGCATGTGTGAGCGCAGGTTGCTGCGAGAGTTGAAACCACGATGGCAGATGACGCAGCGCATACGGCTGGGTGTCGACGACGACGAGGAGGTCGACAAGGCCGATGAGCCGCCATCACACAAGTGGGAATCGTCTGTTAGGTTGAACGAGGTGGTCATTATTACTGATTAGCATCTGTGGGCTTTTAGCATGGCAAGGTCACGTTACAGGAATATATTTAATTGACATAAACCTTTTATATTTATAACTCATATTCATGGTTCAGGATTGGGGATCACTTTAACTTAATACCAATCAAATATTTAGCCGTGCAAAGGCCTTAACTTGTTAATTATTGCAAGATGAACGACGTACACAAAACACGCCAACGTAAGCGACTCCATTTTGTTTCAACGGTGTGTGTTTAAACTGTAGGTCTTATTGATGTTCAGTAACACCGATTATGTACAATAAAATATAGCTACATCCATTTTAAATGATCAGCTCAAGTTATAAACCTAAGCAATGAGGTAAAACAAAAGAGTTAAATTACTCTCGATTACTTCAACTGAACGTAAACGCTATACAACGCTATACCACAGTACACCACTAGAGGGAGCACACACACGGGACATGCCGTGAGCTAGCCAAACGTCAATAAAATCTTAAAATTAACAACCAATTATGTAATCAAATCTTACTCTGGGAACAGAAAATGTATGGTAAAACCTACCATTTCTGCTCCTTTTCTGATGCTCTTCTTCAGTACCAGGAACACCAGGGATGCCCAGAAAGGTGTTTTGCGAGTTGCCGTACCAAACCAGCAGCTCCTGGTCAGGAGGAATAGTCTAAAAAGTACAGGAATAAAATGATTTCTTTGTAGATAATTAATCTTCATGCATCATCAGGAGGTGATAGAGGGAGCACAGGTGCACGGATACACTCTGGATATGACTCAATTCTGGAGGATAAACACTTGTAAGGAATAAATCTTTGGTTTGTGTCACATGACAACCGGCCCATTCCCAATCCCAGAGGTGGGCTGAGCCTCTGGAGACCAGAGGTGCTCCCCAGGGACGACGGGATGCCCCATTGATTAATTAAGGAGGTTTTTATACAGGGGTCCAGAGGACCTTATTCTTAGAACATGCAGTCCGTTTAATATTTTCGTAGTGGTCTGATAATGTTTGGATGAAGTTCCTGTACAACGTTTCCATGACACAAAGCTGGATCATTGCTGTGATTTAGCATCTCAACATTTCTGTGGAGGTCTCGTGTAAACGCACTGAACACGACACCGTTTATATACTGTTTAATAAAAGTTTACTGACCTCCACAGCTTTGTAGAAGATACTGCTCCCAATCTGCACCACCTCCAGGTTCTGCTCCTGCTCGTTCCGTGCGCACTTGATGTAAGTCATCCAGCTCCTCTGGTCCTCCTGACTGGCGTCTATGAAGCAGCGCACTGTTCCGTCTTCGTTAAATACCTGCGAGCGTCACAGTGGATAACGAGCGTGGTTAAAGAGGTACCAGTGTAACACACCACTTAACACACCTGATTTAACCAAGGTATATTTAAGCTCTATAAATACATCCTTCCAGTAAAGTAGACAGTAAATAGATAAGTAGATCAGTGTCCTGATTGATTGATTATTGGTGGTAAAAAAAAAGCTTCCATATTATTGACAAATTTCTAAAAATCAGTGATTTGCAAAACCTGTTTTGACTTAGAGTCACTGTTGTCACGTGTAGTCAGTTCAATATCACAAAACAACACAAACATGTGTATATATATATATACTCGTTAAACATTACTGTGGGTGTAGTGTATATGAGAGCTTCTCACCTCCCACATGAGATTATTGTTCTTAAGCAGGTCCACGTGCTCGGGGTAAAGAAGTCGGCCTGTGAATGGACCCATCTCAGTACCAGCTTTGATCCACGTCTTAGAGAAAATTCCCAGACCCTCACCTGGGATGGAGCTCTGAGCAATGATCACCTCACTGGGCAGAACCAAGCTGGACAACTTCTGGACCTCTGAAAAGGGTGAAATCAGACCATGAACACAGACTGATTAGGTTTGCTGCAATCAATCAAAACTTTTCATGGACAAAGTTGCCTGCTCTCTGGGACCCAAAAACCCCAGGGCACAGGTGTAAACGGGCAGCTTATTGCAGGACTGGGTACGGAATTAATTCTTTATTGATGGAACTTGTAGTCATTTTCTTTTTTTTAATAAAGGGTTTTTAAAGATCAAATTAAATGCTTATTTATCTAGTACATGACGGTGATATTGTTATTTTTATAATGGTTATCGAAAACGACATTTTAATGTGATTTCATCTTTCATGATCAGACCCACTGAATCATCTGTTCTGATTAGACATATTGATTTGAAGTGATTTAAGCAGCGTGATTTAAAAACATCTTCACTTTACTGTATTAAACACAACTTTGGTTCGAGTCTCTAAGCAGAAGAAATGTAATAGATATTATTTTTAAAAACGAATCCTGGTCATAAACCCTTAGCTCTGTAAGTGTGAGGATTTTCCCGTGCTTAATTTAATTAAACGGATGGAAATGAGTTGAATGTCGAGAAGGTAACAGAACCCCCTCTGCACTCGGATTCGTTCAGGATCTTTAACGGAGGACATTTCTTTAATGTCACACTCGAAGAATTTTTATTCGTGACGCCTTAAAAAGAGGTTAAACGCGCCTCTATTTACTCAAAGCTCAGCGATTTGTCATGCTCCACGACGATATTCATTACTTCTCCTCTGGAAAACTGGGGGGGCTCGGCTAATTCCAAATTCATTATCCTTTTAAGAAACTTTGTAGCCATAAATGTGCTCTGAATGAAAACGAGAGCTTGTTTAAAAGACCCGGGAATTTCACAAACAAACCCCAGAAAAGGGCGATTAGATGGCTGACATGATGTGAATGGGGATAGAAATGGCCTTCATGGTGCATTAGAGGAGGAACAGCGATCTTTTCAACAACCAGAAAGAAAGAAAGGAGGGAGAGAAAGGACCGATTAGCTGCCAACGGAGGAAAAGATTCCTGAGATTAATGAATGATACAGGGGGGAAAAAAACCGGGACATTTGAAAGGAAACCATTTTCTCTCAGGTTCTCGAGTGGAAACTTTCTCAGGTCAAAGCACAAAGTTAACCAAATGCATTTACTGCCTTTTTCTGCTTTGGTCAGCACGGTGTGTGCGTAAATGCGCACTAAACGGAGCGCACTGGGTTAAAACGAGCCATAATGCGCATCACGTGTGGAAAAGTCCAACGCCAAAGTGCCAGAACTGAATGAACATCGAAAATCAATTATATATATATTATATATTTTTCGGATATATATATAGCAAAAAAATATTAAACTAAAATGAAAAATTCTACCCTGTAAAATTAACCTTAAACAATTCGGCTTCCTAAAGATTTTTTAGTGCATTTGGAATTATTTTTATTCGAATTTGGGTTTTTATTCGTGTGTGCAACCAAGAATAATGGAGACAAGCTCTGGGTGATTCTTCAGTTTCACAGAAAAATAAAAAAGCGTTTTCTTATCAGGGTTTTTCCTGCATCTCTACAGAATCTTACTCCAGCACTGTTGCGATTTTATTTACAAGCTTTTCCAGGGTGTCATTTGTTTTTAGCAATAGGTGAGGATATTAAAATCCGGCATAAATTTGGAAAAAAACGTATATCCTTATAAACTTAGATATTTCCTTGTTGAGGTTTTTGTACATGTGCTGTTTAGATCTGAACCAAAATAATGCACGAAATGAAAGTTTAATCAACAATAAAAATTGGGGTGGGGTC
The DNA here is from genome assembly GCA_034780255.1 of Parotocinclus maculicauda. Lineage (NCBI taxonomy): Eukaryota > Metazoa > Chordata > Actinopteri > Siluriformes > Loricariidae > Parotocinclus > Parotocinclus maculicauda. The sequence continues at coordinate 10,945 of JAUZSU010131859.1, forward strand.
AAAACTTTATTTTTACTTACAGATAATTATTGTATTCGTTTTAATATAGAAGAGAACACAGTACAAAGCTAAAGAGCATTACAGTTTAAGTTCAGAATGTAACTCACATGTTACAAATGCATTTACCTATTAATAAAAGATGTTTTTAGACCCGAGTATGGATCATCTAATTGACTAGCAAGTCTCAGAATAGGCAGTAAAGCTGGATGAAAGCAAAAAAATAATCCTTAAAGTATTTATTGTGATAAAATAACGAATAGCAACCAGTAAGGTCTAATTATAGCCTAAATGAACAAAACTTTATACAAATTAAATGTAAAAATACTTTTACAGTTGTTTCGTTGTATAAAAAAATTGAAATAAGCTAATAAACGTGCCTGAGATAAAAGCACAGATTGTACAGCCACAGCTGCCTCAAATATATAAATGAATATACAGGAATTAAATAATTCATTCGTAACTATTTAATATAATTACACTTTTGTTACGGTTTTCCTGTTTTTACAATATTCAGTGAAGGCATTTCAGCACATGCTTTTTGTTGAGTATTGACTATTGCCTATTAATAAAATTGTTTAATCTAAATGTCAGTGACAGAGTTAAATATTCAACAGTTAATATTAATTAACTGATATTACTATAATTTACAAGAGTATTAGAAAAGAAAAAGAGGCTGTAGCTGGGTGGAGTTTAAACTTCTGTTTAGAATAAATTCCTTCCTTCATGACGCCTGTTGTTTACCAAAATTCTGACTGAACACAAAAAATGTTCCTGTCGTTTCTAAACCACACCATTAAAGATGCTCTGATAAAACAGAACACAATTTGGATGTACCTCCGGAGAAGGACTGGGCGAGCACTTCGGCTGTGAAAGCTGTCCTGCTGGAGGGCTGCTGCTGCTGCTGCTTCTCTTCAGTCTGCTGCTGCTGGAGATTGTGCTGATGAAGATGATGCTCCCCGAGAACGTTTCTCCATCTTCCGTACAGAAAGCTGTGCAGGACATCCGAGGTGATGATCTCACACAGGGACAGACCTGGAGACTTGAAGCCGGACTTCATCCGTAGCGCGTCGGAGGGAAACACCGAGCCCATGTCGGCGTGTTCGGAGGAATGGGTGGAGAGACTTCCAGCGGGCTCTTATACCCCTCCGTCCCTTTTCTAATGAGGTCTTCATGGGTCTCCCCTCCCTCCCATCGTGGGCTTGTTCCCTTTGAAGGTAGCAGCCAACCCCCTGTCGGAACGTCTCAGTGTGACCGAGACAGAGAGCAAAAAGGAATAAGAAGATCTTTCACGAATCCTGGTTCTTTCACTGACATAACCTGTGCATTTGCTTGTGGACTGTAAGTTTGTGCACCCCCTGCTCAAGGCAAGAACAAAAAATTCAATTCTGTAAGCTTAAAAACTCAGCCTTTACCTTTAGAGCTGAAAAGAGTTGAACTTGTGCACGCAAATATTTAGACAACAGCACGTATTGTGCTGTAAAAATGTCAAATTTAAGCTCGTCCCCTATGTGGGTTCAGTTATTACAGCACCCCAAACACACACACACACACACACACACACACACACACACACTAGTAACCTGTTGCTAATAGATTTTCATAGAGATGAGCATCATAGGTGGCTCTAAAAGTGTCACAAAACCTGAATAGTTTGATGAAAACCTTTGTAATCTTTAATCTGTAAAAAGCAACAATTTATTAGTTTTCTTAGTGAGTTTTAAATATTTTTTTTGTCCTTTACTCAGGGAAGCCTCTACCTTTACACCAGCAGCCACACCTGAAAAGAATTGAATTTAGCAGCCGTTTATTGGATTTAGTGCTGGGCAGCAGAAACATTAAACATAATAAGAACAAATAAACAAATAAACAAACAAACAAACAAACAAACAAACAAACAAATAAATAAATAAATAAATAAATAAATGAATGAACTGGGGGATGAGCCCCTGTCCGGATAATTCTGTGCTGAAACTTGAACCCAGGACACCACAGCGGTAAGTTAGTGAATTGCTGCTGTGTCGCTTTTATTATTATTAGTGCTTTTATTATTTTTCCCGTGATGCACCCTGCTTATAAAAGACTGCACTGTGTCTATATTATGATGTACTTGGCTGTGGTTGAACCTCTTTCTGAGCTTTTGTTTTAGAGATGCACTGAGGTTGTGTTGTGGTTCGTACACTCACAACACTCACACAAACGGGTTTGCTCTTGGTTCATTTACGTCGGGGTAAATAAAGAAAGGTGGTGAAGTGGATTTGGTGTGATGAGAACTCCCCTGAGAGTCTCCTCCACGTATTTTCTCATGATTTTCACGTTTCATACACAACCTAATTGTGATGTGTTGACATTTATAGCTGCTTTCCTGGCATTGTTCTGTTTTCCAAATCTCGTTTTTCGGTCTCTGTCCTCCTATCTAAGGGGATTAATATTCATAGTGGCTCATACGAGGCCTTCTCAGCTTTTTTGTGTGCGGCTTTTTGTCGGCTCTCTCTTGAGCTTCTCTCTGTTTTCCAGGATGGGTAGAATGGCTAAAAGAAGCACTTTCTCGCTGGACATCTTTATCCTGTCCCTCTGTTCATTCACAGCATGAGAAGTGTCTCAAATCAATCTTGCACGGTTGTTTTTTTTAGGAGTTTTTTTTGTCCATGAAGACAATTTGATGCACTTGCACTCTCATGTGAACCATTAAAATGAGCACGTTGGCCTCCTTACTTGGAATCTAACATCACTTGTCCACCATGTAGCGCAAAGCGTCAATGGAATGAACGATGAGATTGATCTGAGCAAATTTGAGATGAGATGCATGTATAATAGAACTACAATAACTGCATGGGCTTCACAGAAATCCGCCAAAAAACTGTTTTAACCCAGATTCTTGCCTCATTATTGTTTGATTACCACTTGATGCATACAGTGACAAAAACGACATTATACGTCCAGTCACTAAACCAACCATCTGCAACATGAGGATCTTTGTCTTATCATCATTAAACCCTTAGCTCTGTAACTCTTATCATCATTGGGTCACACCCCAAATGTGTGAGTAAATAAATTTGGAAATACTGTACTATATAACCCTGGTTTCCATGGTGGCCAAACATCACAGGGGGTGTAAGGCTTTGTCTGCTCTGATGTGCTCGGAGTTTGTCAAAATACTAAGGAAAGCTGTATATAAAATGTATTTTAAATGCTTATATTTATATATTGCATAAGCTTATATTTGATTTCAGCTTAAAGTTTGGCTTCCCTTAAAAAAGAGAAAGGAGCCAAAATGAAAAAAGGGAAGAAAAAGTACAACTATTAACCCAAGAGAAAAGGAAAAGCTCTATTTGATGTTAATGTTTTTTTTATAAAGCTTTGCAGTGAATTGCTTTATTCTTTTGGTCTGTGTGTGGAGGCTGGGGTGTGGGGAGTGGGGAAGCGCAGCTTTCTTTATATTCTTGTAGCAGGATTATGTGGAGAAACAAAAGAGTGTACATTTCCATTTCCATTAATTTTAGAATTTAATTATTTATTACTGTATTATACATTACATATTTGCATTCTCCAAATCCCCCCTGTAACACACTGAGTATTTTAATCCCTTACCCTGACAGCAACAGAGGTCAGTTCTAGTCCACGCAGTGCCAGGGACTGACGGCTGTCCTATGGGATATCTGCACCCGTCCGGCCACATTTGTCCCAAAATACAAAGCCTCCACAAACCAGATCGAGCCTGGAGTCTGAAATCCATGATTCCTGCCTTAACTAAGCCATATTAGGTTTTGATCTGCCAGTTATCTGGGTGACCCTAAACAATAAATGGTGATAATGGACATAGATCATTAAACCGTTGTGAGATAGAAGTGCATAAAAGACAGACAGGAGGACCAATAATAGAGACTGACCACTGAAAGCAGGCACGTTTCTGAATATATTTGGATCCATGTAACAACTGGAACATAAGATATAATGAATAATGAGCTGCCATTGTTTGAATATCCTCAAAAAAGCTATATTGACATTAGAAGTGGCAGTGTCTGAATGCCAGGGTGTGTACCCAGTTTAGGATCTTCACCAGGAACATGAGTGGTGAAGTTATGGAATCCAGCACGGACTGGCATCCTGTATACCCAGGGTGTACCCAGTGAATCCTGGCATGTAGTACAGCTATTGGGCACAATAAAGACGTGGAAAGAAATCAATTACAAATCATTGAAATCCAAACAATAAACAAACAAACATGCAAACCTATCTAAATGGATATTGAATTCCATTCTATATCGGTTTACGGTCTTGTTTAAAAAAGCCTCAAAACGTGAATCCATACAAAGTTATGATCATGCAGGGATTTAAGATTGAAATCAAGCAATAAACGACTACGACAGTAATTACAGTGACAGATTAACGACCGTACACGTTAATACGTTTATACATACATTTACAGGCCTAAAGCGTTAATTATTCCTGACGCTGAGTTATAAAAAATGTAAATCGAATGTAAGATCCAACACTGTATCCCGTGTTCTTGGGATCTGGCAGGTAGCCCACCGTTTTTATCTGCAGTACCCAAATGGGATTAAAGCAAATAAGACATGTTGCATTTCTCCATGGACTTATTTTCAGACAGGATGAAATAAACAAGAGGATGGAAATTCGAGGCTTGAATGTGGCACCAGCTGCAGACTGCCAGCAGGAGGGGGATCTTCTCTGGCACTGAAGGCCCCAGCTGAGCCTAAATATCATCTTCAATGGAAATGCCCAGAGAAGGCTGAATATGTGAATATCACAAATCCTCCATCCAGTCCACAGGAACATTAAGCCCGAGTGGGCAGCATGAAATCAGTACAGTGATTTAAGTAAAGCAATTCTAAATAAAACAAAAGCAAAAAGGGATTGCATTCGGCACCAAATTATGCAGGAATGATGGTTTTCTTCTGCTAAAAGCTGGTATTTACCATGCATGCATCCTGTTGCTCTTAAAGGGACGGGCCAGACAAAATGTGGTCAGACAAAAACGTCTGGTGTTGAAGCGCTTGTCTAGTGAAGACCATGCAGACGTTCTTTCTCAAGAGTCCAAAAGTTGGAGCATGGCTAAACTGGGGGTTGAATTCACACGCTTCAGATTACTAGTCCAACATGAGACAGCATGAAGAAACTGTTTTATTACTGCGGTACCTGCTTATCCCAAGCAGGGAGGTGTTGGCACCAGACTGTCATCGCACCAATTCACTTCCCTATTTTCAACAGGCACAGACAGCCCTCAAACCCGGGTCACCGTGATGGCAGACAAGTGTCTCAGCCCACCGTGCCACCCAAGCTCCCCTTAGCATAATGGCTGCTTTAAATGCCAGGTGTTCCAGCGAGGGAGAAAAGATTCATTCTGCATGTTTTTCCAAATTTTTTCCCTAATTTCTCCTGGTTGAGACAACAGGAGGTCCAGAATTCACAAAAAGCAGACCAGTGTTAATTTCGTTGACGATCTATTTTTGTCAACAAACCTTTTCTTCATGACGAAAACTAAACGATAACTAAACAAAAACTACTTACAACGATTAAAACTATAACGAAATTAATTGACACTTTCGTCAACGAATAAAAACGAGACGAAAATGTTGGGCATAGGTGACGTCCAATCAGAACTGAATTAGCTTTGTGAAAGGCAGGGACAAGTTAGGAAAACATC
>JAUZSU010131870.1:0-16608 GCA_034780255.1 Parotocinclus maculicauda
AATAAACACCTTCATTTACAAATTGCATTTTGTGTTTACTTGTGTTGTCTTTGACTTCTATTTAAATTGGTTTGATGGTCTGAAACACTTAAGTGTGACAAACATGCCAAAAACAGGAAATGAGAAAGGGGGAAAACACTTTTTTCAACACTGTATGTGAGGGACTCTGGCAAAAGCATGCGCTTCTCGCCAGGGCAGACACCGAGCCATGGCCAGCTGAAGCCAAAAAAAAAAAAATATTATATTATAATATTCCAGTGTGACTGGAATTGTTTTACCCAAAAATCTCACTTTTGAAAAAAAACAAACAGATTCTCTTCAACCATAACCAGTCACAGCTCAACACCTGCCCCATCGAGAAGTGCCTGTGACTGATATATTAAAGTAAAAGTTAAGTGTCCCCTCTATTCATTTAATGAATACAAAAGACAGAACTTTTACTTCCCAAAAAGTGTAAGAATATTTTAATGATATTAAGAATAAAAGGTTGTTATTAAACCATGTTTTGATAAGCATCCATTCAGAAAAAAGCCCAAGAAAATCACAAAAAATTGGATCAATCAATTTCATTCAAATCTCTGAAGTTTAAAAGTCATAACTTGGTCAATTTTTTATCCAATTCTAAAAACTATTTCAGTTCTGTAAAGCTTTCAGTTTTTAGTTTTAGATAAAGCATTTTTTTGAATTTTTGCTAGAAGAGTCTGTTTTTGCCAGAGCCCCTCACATATCTGCTGACCGCTGGAAATTCTCTGCTCATGTGTTCCTCAAAGACTCAACCTTATGTGGACACACTGCTTTTCCACCAAATAATTATGATCACTTTTGGCATCACATGTTTAAAATCACTTGATAAAGTTTGTTTATACCTCATTTCTAGGCATAATTTGACCCATACAAATGTGATGCGGGCCTGAAATGTAGAAATTTATGTTTATTAACAAATAAAATGAAGTTACCTACAAGTAAGATGTAATTTCATAATAATGATTGATGTGTGAGCAGTACATTTAATAATTCATATAGATCTCTAATACAATACGTTTCTGAAGAATAATTTCTTGAAATTCGAATTAATTCAGCAGAACGGTACAATTAAGTTAAATATTCAACTCTAGCTTTCTTTGTGGTTTCTCCTTTCTTATTTTTGTTGAAATTGCTTTATTTTTCCATCTTCCATTTTTAGCCATCCTGGTTTCACAAGTTACACACACAGGTTGACCCTCTCCACGGACTAAATGGACTATATGATAATTTTGATCAATTCACATTATAATCGGATACACTGGGATCATAAAGGGATAGAGATGTTAAGCAACAATACTCAATTGGTGTGCCAAGAAAATATACCCCATACCCTTAAACCACCAGCAGCAGCCTGAACTGTTGATATAAGGCAGGATGAATCCATGCTTTCATGTTGTTTCTGCAAAATTTAGATCACACCATCTGAGTGTTTTTCAGTGTTCTGTTGTTTTGGTGTGCCCATGGAAATTGTAGCTTCAGTTTGTATCTGACAGGTGTGGCACGTGGGCACCCTAGCCCATCTGCTTCAAGGTTCTATGTGTTGTGCATTCAGAGATGATGTTCTGCATATCTTAGTAGTAATATTTGAGTTACTGTTGCCTTTCTATTACTGCTCAGCGTAATAAGATCAGTAACTGCTTTTTAAAGCACTCACACAAAAAATGACGGACTTTATGGTCAACGTTAATGTTCGCAGTTACATTTTTTGTGTTATTCTTTTTCTTTGTTTTCCTCTAATTGACTTTTTGTGACTTATGCGATTCTAACCAAAAAATTTCAATCCAGTGTCGAACCTCATTTTTCAACAACATAAATGTGACAGCATAGGCATAGGTGTTTATGCATGGGTAGATGTAGGAGTAATGGGGTGATTCCAAGAGCCCTAGTTGGATAGGGAGACCAAAAGGACTCAAGGGAGCAATAATTATATGAAGGGGGCAGGGATTGGGAAAGGCTTGTGTGTTGGGGGGCAGTGTACCCTTTTAAATCAGCTTCAGCTGGATGTAGCTTCACTTGGTTTTACTGTTTTAATACAATACTGCCACCTGAATCAATGAATTAAACTACAACAAGAAAACAATGCACTGATTAAATTATCTAAAGAATAATGTCAACATTTTGTTGATGGTTTTAGATAAAATCTGTATTTAATCTGTACCCCCACTAATCCCCCCCCTCTCTCTCATACACTCCAATAAAAGTGAAGGACAATTCAGTTAGGAACAAAAATAATTCCTCTCTGTGTGCTGCTTTATTAATTTAATTTGATATAAACATTTTGGGTTTTTTTCACATTTACAGTTGTATTATTTTTCATCAGAGCATCACTGCCAAGGGTTATGTGGAGGTTCAGAGTAAACTGATTTGAAAAATTAAATGCACACACATAATTGCAGGCCTTCTATCGTCCATATTTGATTTGGTACCTGACAAACAAGGATTGTTTGAACTGAAATGGAATTTAAATTGTCTTCCTTGTTTACAGAACTTCATAGCATTTTACCTTCATAAATTAGTGACATGGCAAAAGCAATGCATCCTATTTTACCCCTGCATAATCTGAATTCCCACTGGAGACAGACTGGATACTAACCTGGAATTCACTGTGTGCAGGCAGAGGTCCACCCTGGATAGGGCATCAGTTGATGGCAGCATTCCGTAAACACACCACCAAACTTTCACATCTTAATCCAAGGCCCTCAGGAACTGCTATTTCTAGCATCTGACATGTATCACCTAAGCAAACTCTGTCTTGGTAGCAAGATATGTATTCTTGTTTCTCAAAAGAAGGGAAATAAAGAGAATGACAAATTACCCCAGGATTGTGTATTACTTCACAAACAACTGCATATGTACGGTATATACAGTATAAGTATGTATATGTAAAAATGATTGACCTTGCAAATAAAATCTTACATTTGTAAGGTTTATCATGTTTGGTGAGGACCTGTCTGAGGCCATTGGTGAAAATGCTACTATTTTGCACTGTTTTTTGCAAATCATACAATCAGTATGTTTCAGCAAGTTTCAGGGAAAAAAAAAAATATAGACACAATATTGGAGCGTTGGGAGTACTATACTGTACAATATAGTTATTCCTAATCTTTGTAACTTTAGAAAAACTTGAAACACAGCGAAAAAGAAAGGACTGCTACCTTGTTGTTTTCTGCTTGCAATTCTTTTTCTATCAGGGGGTGTTGTAATGGTTTGTCATACTAGTTTTCTGTCATTCACATGTAAATAAGATATATACAAATTTACTTATTTCCTGAAACACTGAATAAGTTTTAAACCTTGTTTAACTTTGGGAACTTTGTTGTAGTACATTTGATTGGAATACTAATTTGTATATTGGAATCATTTATATTAAATTACTATCTTGAGTTCAGAAGCCGTAAAGCCGTAACTCTTATTGACATAACAGTATTAACAGCCAGCATACTATCTGCTATGTAATGATGGGCCTGGAGAAAAAGTATTTCACAGTACTGTGAGAATTTGTCTGAGCTCCATTTCTTAGTTTTGACTCATACTTCTGATATGACAGAGATCGGTTGAAGGCTGGGGTAACAGATCTGCTATTTCAGTTGCTTGGCCAATCTTACAGTTTTGCAGAGTGAATGGAGGCTGGAAGAGTTAGAAGTACAATAACACACTTAATAAACTAGGTGTCTTTTGTACTCTTTCTTCAAACACATACTTCCTGCCAAAGTATGGTTGAGTGTTTGAGCATTATCTACTTGATCTTGACACATACTGTGTCCCAATTACTGTGTGTTCAACAAATACAGGTAGTGCAATCTGGTAGTGCACCTTTCACATTTTGTAACTATTTTATTGTGTCTTTTTATGAAAGAACTCTAACTATATAACACTTTGATACAATGTAAAGCAATCGTTCTACAGCTTGTATAACAGTGTGATTTGCCCTCAAAATAAGTTTAGACATTAATGGTTGTGTGTTGTGTTATTTTGATGGTACAGATAAGTTACCCTTTTATACAAGCTGTAAACTGACTACTCTACATTGTATCAAAGTGTCGTATCTACCCATGACAAGATATAATAAAATAGTTACAAAACCGTGACTCACTTTGTGAGACATTGTATGTTGTTCATCATCACAACATTTCAGACAGGAATAAACATAATTAGCAGGGCTAAACATAATTTACACAATGTCTTCAAAATGTGCCAGGAACCAAATAAAGCCATGCACTGCACAATAGCTTTGGAAACAGAAAAAAATTGTGCATTCTGCAAAATTCTTAGAACTATAGTGCCAGACACTTCATATAACTAGCATAGTTATCATGCAGTTTGCAAAGTTCTGCCTTCTGAAACTTTCTCATTTTGCTGAATATAAAAAAGAAAGAAAACCTCTTATAAAAGGAAGAAACTGAAACTCATTTCTTCTCAAATCCACCCGCGTTTCATTCTCTCTCTCTCTCTCTCTCTCTCTCTCTCTCTCTCTCTCTCTCTCTCTCTCTCACTCACTCACTCATTATATATCTCTGACTGAGTTATTGTTAATGAGAAAGGATAGAATAGACAATGTGCAAGATGGGAACTTTAATTCACACTGACTGCCTCTGTTAAAGACTACCAGACCAGTTGCAGTTGCATATGCGATGTCGTTAGATAAAAACGTACACTTAGAAACCATAGTCTGCACGTTACACGGCCACATCAAAGAAGGAAAAAATGGCCAAATAGACAGAGCAAAGAAATTTACCTCCTGTCAAAGAGACTGTTTGGCACACGTTGCACCACAAAGAAAAGCTGCATGAATGGAAAGTATTTAGTAACAAACTGTCTTCATGCATTAGCTCTTTATCCAAGTGTCCAGCCAGATTCTTATTATTGAATTCTGTTTACATATGATAAATGACTGCTATTGAACTATCGATTTAAATTCCTAAAAAAAAATACTATTCCAATCTCCATATTTTTACACTCATTAAAATATCATTATCTTTTTTACATTTGAACATTTTGTCAACAAGTAATGTAAAATCTGAAAATCAATATAGAAAGGAGCACAATCTCCACTGTTTATATGCTATAGCATCAACTATGATGTTGTGGGATTATTCCAAAAGCCCTGGGATCCTTGTTAAAATACATCTTCATTGATTCCATGAAGTACCAAGAAAGATTTCACCCTTGCTCTGCTAAGCTGCCATAGTTGGACCCTTGAGAAATGCAAGTTGACTACTCAGTTCACTAGTAAGGCACTCTGGGATAAGTGATGTAAATAAAGATCTGGTTGCTCTTTCCGTTAACCTACAACTTGTTTGAGGTTGGTTCTTCCAGCTGATCAGTGATTTAAATCCTGCATAAATCCACAAAAAACAGTTCAGTGACCACAGACTCAGTCTTTTAACTTTCCTCTGACCTAAACCTTGTTAAATATATGTGCAGTGGAGGAGAGTCCAATGGTGAGAACCTAGAACCTTTAAGTATATGGAGAGATGATGTGCTCTCAGTGTTCCCCAACCTGTTGTGTGGTCCTTCCTTAAATGCATACATTACTGCTCAGTTTTAGAACACCCCTGGCTAAATCGAATGAAATGTTATATTTATGAATGTAATGACGATATAGGTAAGCGATTACAATATTTAGATATTAAAATTGACTTAATTTCAATATTGAAAGGAGGCTCTAGTACCCTGTTCGGCCACCTTTAACCTGGATACAAGATAAGATTCGGTTGGACATTGGTAGAAAACATGTTTCATATATACATCCTGTGGGACATATTCCCGCAGATGTTATCCTGTATATCTTCATCCATTACACCAGCAGTTGGGGTAGTGTGTCACTTCACAGCAAAGGCAGGACTGAAGCGCTCACCACAGCGCCTCCATACTCAAACCTGTTCGGTGTCAGATCCCAAACAGAACCTTAAGTTGTGCATTTGTTTGCATGCCGTCACAGAACCACTGCACCCAGCATTTCGTCAAAACGTTCATCGTGCTCTGCTCAGTCCAATGATGCGCTACTATTGCATTTTCCATGAGATTGGTCCTCATTTAATTTGTGGGTTGATCCCACAGCAAAACAATGATGTCAGAGCTACTTCAAGACAAAAACAAGTAACCAAATCCTGGAATGGCCACTACAGTTTCCAGAATCCATCAAACTGTTCCATTTCAAATTTCAAATTTCAGCTTTTTCCACAGGATCCCTATTGCGTAGTACGATGATTTTAATGAGCTTAAAACCAGGTACTTAAAAAAATGTAATTGCTGTAACATGTTTGCATTTTAGCGCCTTTTTGCTCTTCAGAGATTTTTAAGCTATTGTTTTCTGGTTTATAACCATTGATTCTATTAAATAGTGGAACATGAAAGTGTAACCCTTGATACTGTATTAAATATGGGCAACTAGTTCCCAACTGAGAAACCAGTAATTTGCAGGTAATGATTAGAAATGAAGTAGTGATATGTAATGACATTTAACAGTCATCATCTAGAAACAGTACGTTCACCTAGGCTGTCTTAAATTTCACACCAGTGTGTAGCATTGACTGTAAAGGGTTACAGAAATCTACTGTACGTAAAGTGTAAGGAGGTACAAACAGTCTCCAGAATACACAAAGCATTTCTATTTCATCTCCATCCCACCCCCATTATCTGTTTCATTAAGAATGTATGACTGTGATTTTCACATAATGTGTGTCATAGCACGGAATGGTACTTCAGGTTTCCAATTGCTCAATAATGATCTATTTTCCAATTCAGTACCAGCAGAGGTGCCTGCTGCAGTATGAATAAAACATAGAATGGGGTATAGGGAAATGGGATGGCAGGCAAGCAAACAGTATAGTTTTAATTTTATAATTATTTGGACAGAAAATGAATGTATATATATATATATATATATCACTGAATTTATTTATCTACTTATTGTATTTATTTTGGAATTTGCCATAGTTGTCCAAACTTTGTCTTACTTGATTATATCGGTTTCCACATGTATTCAGTGTAATGCATGTTGATGTCTGAATGGGATGTCAAAGAAATAACTGAGCCTCCAAATCACCTTTAACAATTTTTATTCCGGACAAATGAAACAAAAAAGGCATAGTGACACAAAATGCCCTGGCTGGCATGGAAAGACTAGGCCAGTATAAAAAAAAAGAAAAAAAAAAAAAGAAAACAAACAAACAACAACAAAAAAAGCAACACAAAAATGCAGTTTTCATGAAAAAAACAATATCCAAAAACAAAACTGAAAATTCAAATAATGTAGTTATAAGCAAAATTATCTTGTTTTGTTCATAAATAGATAGGAAATCTGTTAAACAATTAAATAATTGATGGGTGACGTGGAAAAAGGTAACTTGGTAACAATTTAAAATAATCATAATTATAACTGGCTTTACAAATAAAATAACTACAGTTGGCAGGTTTGTACACAAATTAAATGTTTTTTTTTTTACCAAACTAAAAAAAAAATGCTACAGTGAAATAAAGAAAGAAAAGCTTGACTAAAAAATTTTATGTATTTTATTATTTTTTCCCACAAACTTAAGGATGAGATCAACACAATATAACACCTAGCAAAGCTACTAGAAAACTATAGACCCACTGTAGTTTTAATGTGTGCTGTCATATCTCACACTGAGCACATTTTAGTTCTCTAATGTTGCACTGGTTTGGATTAATCAGTCTGACCAGACTGAACAGAATGAGTCTAATCACCTTTAAATGCAAACTTTTAGTTTAAATCTGCATTTTCAGCCATTTGAAATGTACAACCTGAGATATTAAAAAGCCAATCAAATCTACACTATTTTGGTTCTTAAAACAAGCCTGTTAGGAAAATATTATGGGGAAATCATGTTTCCAGCTAATTTACATGGTCAGAGATGCATTGCAGAACTCAAACAGAGAGACAGGTCATAAAGACTGTGATGGTTTTTACAACCATCAGCCTTCATTAAAAAAAACACCAGTGAGCACATTTTTAATGCAAGATCATGTTTTTGTGAAACACCCCTTTAATATCAGCTGCACAAGCTGATCAAAATTTCAACACACACACATGCGGACACACTCATACTCATTCATTCACATGTCAGCACACACTCACAGAATACCATTTAAAATACAAATTAATGAATTATAAGCCATATTAAAGAAGAAAAAAATACCTGGACTTCATTTTCCCAATTTGATCCCAAAAAGTGATATTTACAATCACACTGTGACAAATCATTAAAGACCCACGAAGGTCTTTAAAATTACAAAAAGAAGTTGTTAAATGCATTTATCTACTTGTTACTGTTTTCTTTTAGGTCCTTCTCAAAATTCAAAGGACATATGGTGGACCTACAGTAAGAGGTTGGTTTTTGATGATTTCATCATAAGCATTTTTCTACAGTACAGAACCTTTAATTGGCAAAAAAGCGTGTAGCAAGCAAGAAATAAATAAAATGACGTGAAATGAGATCACGAGAGAGTAACGGTTTCCTCTCTTTTATTTAAAGCTCATTTGCCCTGAGGGCCAGTTTAACGGTAGGTTGTTTTTTCTTTAATATATTCCTTTTTGTATTTTTTAATTCAAAGAAAGTATGAGTGCCCTGGAAGGTCTCCAGTTGGAGGCCTATACATTTTAAGTGCTTGGCAAAAAATGAAAGGATCACTAGTAGTCTTCAGAATACGCATACACATCCTTCTAAAAACCAACGAAAAATGACACTGAGGGCAAAATGGAAGTGACGAGGGAAAAGGTGGAGAGATGTCAGTTACTCCCTGGTGTTGTTTCATCACTTTTTATGGTCTTTTTTGTTTCTTCTCCATTCACTTCAGGTGAGGTAGAGTGGCTTCTCCCTGCCTATCATGTTGCCACTGCAAAATCAACACAAAAAGAAGAAAAAGTAATTTACAGAACTAGACTAGTACAGACTATAAACAACATTTTACATGTAACAGTCAGTTATTTTTACAGTTTAACTGGCTGATATAAACCTTTCTGGATTTGTATGCTATCTTCTATCATTTCATCTTGTAGGGACACCTACACATTACACCTACAGGAGCTTTTATGGCAATAGGCATTACTATGTTGGTTAATATGTTGGTCTACCCTTTGCAGCTATAGTAGCTTCTAGTATTCTTGAAAGGCTTTCTACAAGATTTTGTGTCTGTGGGAATGTTTGCCTGTTCATCCACAAGAGCATCTGTGAGATCAGACACTAATATTACACTAATTATGACACGAATACACCGTCATGCTGGAACAGAAAAAAAGCCTTCCCAAAACTGTTCCCACAAAGATGGAAGCTTACACTTGTCCAAAATGCCTTAGTTGGCTTTAATATTTCCTTTCACTTGACCTAAGGGGCCAACCCCTGAAAAACAACACCATAGCATTATTTCTCATCCACCAAACTTTAGAGTTGGTACAACACAGTCAGGAAGGCTACACTCTCGTGAAATTTGTCAAAGATGGAATAGCTTGATTCATCATGTCAGATACTTATTTATACTTTTTACAATGGATGGTTGTTATTATTTTCTAATAACTAAAAGCCAATCCCAAACTGAAAAAACCTACTGTAACAGTTGCAAAGAAAATCTCATCACTATACAGAACATTTCCAATGCTCCAGTAACAGTTTAGCCATCCATCCAGTGTCTGCAATCATGCTTAGCGATGCATGTGTATAGTTTTTGTACTGATATCAATTCCAGAGGGGATTTGAAACCCTGCAGCTATTGAGTCAGCAGAACACTGGTGACTTTTATGGACCTCAGCACTAGGAGGTGGTTTGCCATTTTGTGGCTGAGTTGCTGTGGTTTCTAAATTCTGATAATCGTGGGATATCTAAAAGGGAAGAAATTTCACAAACCTACTTGTTGAAGCAGTGGAATCCTATTACAGTATCACACTCAACTGAGTGTGTGTGCTCAGTGAGCTCTTTAGAATGACCCACCCTTTGTTTGTAAAGGTAAAATGCATGACTATGGGACTGAATGAAACACCTGAATTAAATCCTAAATCT
The DNA here is from genome assembly GCA_034780255.1 of Parotocinclus maculicauda. NCBI lineage: Eukaryota > Metazoa > Chordata > Actinopteri > Siluriformes > Loricariidae > Parotocinclus > Parotocinclus maculicauda. The sequence continues at coordinate 10,041 of JAUZSU010131870.1, forward strand.
TTTATAGCCAAGTTCTTTATATGCCAGAAAAAGATTTTCCACCAACTCTTCATAATTATTCATAGTCACTCCTCATACTCTTTAATGACTGTTGACACTAATGACACTAACAATTTATTTCCACTAATTTGAATGTTGCCCATGCAGCTTTTTCCTTGCCACGCAACAAACCAGGAAATTCTTTATCTTGCAGAAGCTCACATTTTTGAGGACCAATGACGACTCCTTCCTTTATCTTTGCTTTTCTCAACTTTGGAAATTTAAAAAGGAGATACTGGAATGCTTCTGCATTTTGTCCATTGCCTTCATGAAAATTAGAGCCAGTTTCAAACATAAACATCATTTGCGTTTTCAGCACCTCAAAATTAGCTAAATTAAACTCTTTCCAAGTCTGAACCCATCTGGCCACAGACTACTGTAATTAGCCATTGTCTGAGGGAGGGATGACTGGATAGGGAAGTGACCTCTGCTGCAACAGTGACCCATGAGTGATAAACTGGTGCTTTTACCAGGGTACACAAATGCCTGCACCCCGCATTTTTGAAAAATGATTTGCATGTAAGTTTCTTAGACCTTACACTATTATAACAATAGGTGCCCAAATAGGTATAGATATACACATCAAAGTGTGTAGAAATGTTATAATTAAGTTGATTCCCTGTAAATATTATGTAACTTCTTCTGTAGAAAATCATTACAACATGATATGAAATTTGACCATACGTCCCCAAACAGGTAGGGAACTGATATAAAAATGTAGGTGATATATAGTCACTGGGTGAGAAGCAACCCCAACACGCACACACACACCTGCAGTGGTTTCCTCCACACTCCCGATTGCAGTACTCACTGTCCCAGTCGGGGTTCTGTCCCACTGGGTTTGGAGCTCCAGGAGACTGAGAGCCACCCACAGTCTTCTGATACTCTGACTGTATGTGAGAGAAGCCCTGAGAGAAGGCAAGAGAAAACTCATCAATGATGCTTCCCTCTACAGTAATTCACAAATTGAGTGCTTTCATCAAATTCTCTAAAGTGATGAGCAATGTAATACCAAAGACTAGATTCTTAATCTTCCAGCTATAACCCTCCCCGTGCCTACAATATTTTTCCCCTTTAGCGACTTTGCAGAGATGTGCTAAACACAGAGAGGACGCACCTGCAATCAGTCAGTTTCAGTCGGGTTCACACATTGCAAGTCTCTGCTGAATCAGATTGCACCTCAATACACACACTCATCTCACAAATCAACACATTAACTGAACACACTTCTTCTCTCAAGTCACAAAACATTGTACTATGTTACGACATGCGTTAATAACACACCAGTGAGATCTGGATTTCTCTGCAGATTTTCTATTATTTCCCACTCCAACATCTGATAAAAAGCTTTTAAAAACACCTATGCAACACGCCCGTGAAATCAAAGATACTTAGGATTAAACTGTTTATTTGTTTAAGCCAGATTTCCTATTCAGCATCATGATGGTGTGGTGATTCCAGAGTACAAGACCCCAACTGACTTCTGTCTGTGTGCAGTTGGCGTGCACTCCCTGTGTTGGCATAGGTTAGTACTTTGGTGTCCTCACACATTTCAAAGACATGTGTTAGTTTAATAGGCCAGTCCCAGTGGAAGTGAGTGTGTGTGTAAGTTTGTGTGTGTGTGCACACATACAGGTGGCACACAACAATCGCATGGCATCCTGGCGGTTGTTGGTTCCCGGTTTGCACCTTGTGCTGCCAAATAAGCGCAGGCCCCCTCCAACCCCAGCTGGGTATAGGATGTACTCACATATAAGTCTAGTTGTCATGTACTGTGCCACAGCATGATTGTCTCCCTCCCACTCCTTCGCTGGCCTGCGCTCACATTTCTCTTAAATGTTCTGGGATCAAACACGCTTAGTTCATCATAATGGTACTAGTTGTGGTAGAGTACATATACACTTGCACAGCACAATGGACTTCATGATTGTACTCTGTGGCCTTTTAGTTATTTTGGGCACACTGAAATACATATCACGGATCAATTTCAGCTACTTGGGCTGCATGTATAAGAAGATTTTTATGGCAGCAACATACATTGTGTTCTGTGTTGATATTGTGCCTGAGACTGTGCCCTGTCCAACTGAACCATGCTGAATCACCTCTTCAAGCAAGCCTGAACACAGTTCAGCTTCACAAACTGTGCCCAGGTATGGTATGAAGCCATCACACTAGTCAAACAAACTGCCCTTTCAGTGTCAAACGTGCTCTGGCATGGTACAGATTGTAGGAGTATGGAAAGTGAGTGAGGAAGAAATTACCATTTATTCATTCCCTCCTTATTAGGTAACCATTTTATATTGATCAGGCAATTGTTTCAGCCTGAACAGAACAACAGTCCACCATAAGCCATCACACCATCTATGCTTAGTCACACCTACCAGTGATTTCCATAGCCTATTCTAGAATTTACAGGTTTCAGACAAGCACATACACAGAGCAAATCACATGGTTAGGTACGGGTCACTGTTGCAGCACTAGGGGTTGATCCCCTCATCGTCTTTAATATCCCAGATATGGACAAGCTTGCCTGTGTGACATCTGACTCAGACAAAATGCAATTGAACTCACACCCAATAATAATAAAAGCAATACTTAATAATAACAATATCATGTATAGAGTGCCTTCATTTTGATGCTTTTGATGTTCATGTTTTCCTATTCCTATCACTCCCAGGGCAATATTTAATTACATATAAAAACTATGACTGGATAGATGGATAATGCTATGAAAATACACCCAACTATAACAATCCAGGTTAAACAAAGTACATGCTTATGAGATCAGTAATACAGTAAATGCAGGTACTAAACCATGTAGGACTTTGTATGTCACAAGCAGGACTTTGTAATCATCCTCTTGCTGCTTCTTGATCCCAACCTAGATCTATGGTGCACCGTGTCACTTGAGAAAAGTGAGCTACTGATTATTCAGTATCTCCCAAAAGTGAGTAAACCCCTCACATTTTTAACTCTACCTTCTCATGAAAAAACACTGAAGATATGGTACAATGTAAAGTAACCGTGTAAATTTGCTGTGCATCTAAAAAAACTCATCACACAGCCATTTATGTCTAAACCATTAACAACAAAAGTAAGTACACCCTTATGTGAAAATGGTTAAACTGGTCCCAATTAGCAATTTTCTCTCCCCATTATCATGTGAATTGTTAGTGTTACAAGGTCTCAGGTGTTAATGGGGAGCAGGTGTATTACATGTGGTGTTATGACTCTCACACTTTCTCATAGTGGTCACTGGAAGTGCAACATGGCACCTCATGGCAAAGAACTCTCTGAGCATTTGAAAAAAAGAATTGTTGCTGGTGGGGAGTTACAGTCCATTGTGTCTGCGCAATCGCCAGACGTGACACATTGAGGGAACCATGAATGCCAACATCTACTGTGACATTCTGAAACAGAGCATGGGCAGTATTCCAAGATGATAAGGACCCCAATCACACCTCCAGGACAACCACAGCCTTGCTAAAAAACAGGTCAAGTATGTCTCCAGACCTAACCCCTATTGAGCATCTGTGGGGCTTCTTAAATGGAAGGTGGAGGAGTGCAAGGTTTCTAAAATCCACCAGCTCTGTGATGTCATCATGGAGGAATGGAAAAGGATTCAAGTGGCAACCTGTAAAGCTCTAGTGAACTCCATGCCCAAGAGATTTGAAAAATAATGGTGGCCACACAAAATATTAACACTTTGGGCACAATTTGGTCATTTTCACTAAGGAGTGCAGTGGCCAGTGGTTTGGGCATAAATGGTTGTGTGTTGAGTTATTTTGTGAACACAAATTTACACTGTTATACAAGCTGTAGACTGACTTTACAAATTATCAAGGTGTATTTCCATGAAAAGATATAATACATTAGTGTCAAAACTGTAAGATTAGAAAGTGTGTGTACTCACTTTTGTGAGATACTGTATATTGCAATGCAAAAAAGATCACATACTAACCTGCTGGCCCGGGCCTGGAGAATGTAGGGAAGCCTGGAGGCCCATCTGGTGAGAGATGATTGGCTGTGACTGGACCTGCTGCATGCGGATTGGCTGGTTGAGGAGGGAGCCCTGGTGCAGGGAGAGCTGCTGGTGGAGAGGGGGACTGATCTGGAACGAGGCCGGAGGGGAGGCACTGAGGGAAGGCAGCATGGCAGAGCGGGGCAGCGCATGCCTTGGTGCTCCTGCGTAACTCTGTAGGTCAGACAGAGGAAAGGGACTGGGGCCCAGGTAGGGGGAGGAGGGCTGAGGGGGCACACTGTACAACGGAGGGTTAGGGGGCATCATGTGGGATGAGGGCTGGCTGGACTGGGCATTTTTACTCTCCACCGGGTCATTGTAGGTCTGAGAGACAAAGAAAGAAGAGAGTTTAATGACACTGGAAACCTATTAGAGAGGAAAGAAGCTGATATTAAAATAGGTCAATTCCAAAAGACCTGAAAAATAGCATGTACAAACAGAAAACCTCAGAATAAAACATTAACTATAAAAAGATACGGATAGCAAGAAACTTGTATAAAACCAGACATTTTAGTGATACTTACGCAAGCACAACAACTGTTGCTCTAGTATGAGTGGCATTTGTTGTTCATGGTTTACGTATTGTCAGGTTTTATAGTGTATGATGAAATGCTGGTGTTTTCATTAGCTGTCAGAAACTGATGTGATCTATGATCAGAGAACTCATATATATGGAACTGTGTGACAGAACTAATCGATGTGAAAATACAAGATGGATGAATGGAGCTATACATTTGCAAGGTCCCATGAAGATCTGAAAAGAAAGAATCTGTGTGTGCATGGTTGACTGAGTGTGTGTGTTTGAGAGAAGTCACCTGCTCCTAGACATTTCCAAACAAATCCATCTTAAGACTAAGGCACAGCATTTGGAAGTGCTCCAGGAAGTCATTTTAAATAATCCTAAACCATACCATCACTGGGTTTAAATTAAACCTTAGGAAGGATGGCTGTATGGGCACATTTATCGAATCGTTGCCAACAAGATTTTGTATTTAGAATAATATTTCTTTGCACATTCTTTGCACCATATATGCAATATGCACAACCCCAATGCATGCAAGCTTTCACAGTTAACTATGTGTCTGGAAGAAATGCTAATATCTCATTTGACATTTGGATTATGCCTGAAGAGGGAGGAGGGCCTCCTTTAAAATGCCTGCTTTCACTTGGCTCTCATAATCACCCAACATACATTTATCGAGACAAAGCACTCACAATAACTTATTAACGCACAAAATGCCGCCAGGTGCATAGCCAATCCAAGGGTTGCATAAAAGCTAGCATCTTCAGCCTGCACACAATCACTTCTCTCTTTCAGTTTAGTTCAAGTGTGCTCTCTACAACCTCTCTGAAGAGATACATGAAAAATAACATCCTTTACGAACAACAGTGATTTTCTCTACAGAAATATATGATTTAAGCCTTGAAGACTCTGAATATGCTGTGGATTTGGCAGTTATTTTTTTCCCAATCCCGGTTTTTCTTTCTTTTCAGTGCCTGCTAGTTCACTGATGCATCAATCAAAGTGTCTGCGAGAAACAGATTTTGATGAAATATTTAATTACGTGAGACGAAGGACGAGAAAGGCGTTTAATAGGAGCTGCTGAGGGAGGAGGCTTGATGAATACACCATTCATAGCTTAATCAAGCCTCTTGTTTTGGGCCAAAGAGCTTAGAGAGAGAAGTATAGAAAATGGAAGAGGGAGGGAGAATGAAAGGGTGGGGAGTGGGGACAGAGATAGAGATAGATAGAGAGAGAGAGAGAGAGAGAGAGAGAGAGAGAAACAGAGGGAATGGGGAGGTGTTTAGCATGAAAATGCAATTTGCGTTTTAGAAAAGGAAAACAATGGCTGAAAAATTAAGGGTATGAAAATGGTGTGTTTTATTATGTATATGAAAATAAGCAATAAAACGATCCATTACACAACCTCTGCTGAAACTATCCTAAGATGAATTGCTTTCATAAATTAGAAACTTGGTATTGATCTCTGGATTATGCATATTTCTGGCATTGGAAAATTAGGAGAAATGGAATAATACATCAGATTGTGAAATCTAATTGATGCGATGAAAAAAAAATCCAAATGTGTTTTGCAATATATGTATACTGTATAAAGAGTAATATTAGTTCATAATGGTGTGAATGGATGATTTTTCTTACAGAAGCTCAAACATTCACACATGTATACACAGATCTATCTCACTACACTGGTGGAGACTTTTCACTGACGATAGCTAATTCATGCTACAAGGTAAACATGAGGTAAACATGCACGTATGGGGATGTTTGGTCCCAACCATGTAATACACTGCACACAAAAATGAGGGGATATTTTAAAATGAATATAAAGAGCATCCCACAAGAACTGATGGTCAATCTGTGATTTTGTCAGTGTTGGGTGACCATACACCCTACTGAACAGTCAATGTGTGGCACTCTCCTCCAGTTTGACATGCTTTTGTTCACCCCCATGAATATGTCACTTGCTACGCAATCATGATAATTGA
>JAUZSU010131881.1:0-16607 GCA_034780255.1 Parotocinclus maculicauda
GCTGACATTACCCTGGATACCGTGGCTCTTGATACATCACAAACCTCCCACACTAAAATGACAGGTGTTTCAGTTTTGTTGTCTAAACCCTGTATTTGATTCATGCATTTACATTCACACATTTAATCTAATTGACAATTTCCTGGATCTGGGAGATTACCAGCTGCACGGTGTACAAGACAGGAAGCAACCCTAAACAGGGCACCAATCCATCACACTCCAACAGGACACTTTACTGACCTAACTTATGTTTGTAAAATGTGGAAAGAAAGCAGAGTGAATGGAGGAAACTGACACAGACATAAGAAGAATACACAAACTCCACACATACAGAGTCTGGACCACTAATCAAACCTGGAGTCTCTAAAGCTGTAAAGTGTCATCTACTGTGCCAACTATTGCCAAGATCTAACTATACAGTACATACTAAAATACAAAGTGTATTAAACAACTGTCTAAGGGCATTTTGGTTGACCACGGAAGTGTGGTATTTGATGTAAAAAGGAATTCTAGAGTGTATAGGTTTGAGAATATGTTATTTTGGAAAATTTACAGACCAGATAAAAACGTTTCAGTGACAATTCTTTGAAACATCTGCTTTATATAATGAAGGCTGGAGCTAAGAGTTTATTGAAGGGAAAAAGTCTTAATTACTGAATGAAAATTCTACAGCATAATGGAATAAGAGAATCTGGCTTTAATGTATTAACGATTATATAGGTATATTAGCGTTCATACACTAAGGAGTTTGCTGTCTATTACTGTAATTTATATAACAGTTATCATTTTCAGCATATCACATTCACATTCAATAAGTTATTTTAACAAGACAAACGCCCAAAATGGACGAAAGATTTGGGAGTGAAAAAAAATTAGATGAACGGTAACAGGACAGCAAGATAATAAATTAGCAATATAATGCATGTGTGGAGGCTTCTAGATAAGGCTAAAGATGTAATGTATTTGAAGGCTGTTCCCTCTAAGGACCATAATGAGAATCAATACCAACACTAAGGATGCCTAGTTGACAAAGACAGAGGGCAGGCAAAGTAAGGCAGATACAATCAGGCTTAATATCACTTTAGATTATAGCTTTCAAAGGACAAATCAACTAATTATTTGACTTAATAAATTGTGCAATTACGTGTCTGAATTCATGCACTAGCATGGTCACAACTACAGTAGGTTTCAATAGAGGATAGGATGGGGTTTAGGACATAAAGGAACCACTCAGTTAAAATGGAAGGAGAATAAAGTGTGAGACAGTGTAAAGACAAATTCATAAGGGTAGGAACAGAATCTAGTTTTCAAAAGAAAACTCTCATAGGAGAAGATTTATTATACAAGGCATAATCATGTAAATGCCCAAATGAAGCATATGTACAGAAAAGGCATAATGTAGGAATATAACAATGAATTGCCCCTTGGATGCGAGTATGAGTAATCGATTGCTCAGGCATAAAGTGGGACAGTATGAACATAGGCAGGGTTAATGAAATCTGCAGTATTGGACACACTCATTAATTTCCCTGATTTCCATTTTCTTAATTTAATTTGGAGGGTATGCTTTGTTTAATCCCATCTCTCCTTCTCAAGGTGTCACACAGCCTCTTAAATCCCATGACTCTAACCCTTTAAATTAGGCAAGATATTAAACATGGAGTAAAAGTATGCAGAATAAGGTTCATGTTCTTGGGTGTGCACTGAGAAAAAGAGCTTCACTGAAACCTTGACGTGGAATTACATAATGGAATTGGTCTCATCTATTTTAGATCAAAACTTTGTCTCCAGTCTTCGTTACATGCATTGTGTTTGATACAGCTCAGTGCTGCAGTACTCAAACAGAAGACACTAAGCGACAGGGAATAAAATAAGATCTAAGTAAACGATCTGCTTAACAAAAATATTCGATAAACACTAGAAATGAATATTCCTCTATTTCTCTGATCAACTCTTGCCTACCTCAAAGCAATTTCAAAAATGCAAGTGAACTGAGAAAATACTGGCTCATTGGAATCAATGCACCCCGAGTCGCAATCTTGCTGGGTATGCTTTATTTTCATAGGTAGCTGGTCTGTGTGTAAATGAGGTTTGTGTGGTGACAGCTCCCAGCTCTTGTGTATGACAGATGGCTCTGGGGTGTGAGTGCTCAGTTGGATTGTGACTTGTTTGTGCTAGAGGACATTTGAGCAGCAATCAGTTCCTCTGCACTCCAGACTTATCCTTCACGTCCTTCCAAACTTCACTGCTAACGTCTGGGGAAAGTGATGACTGCGCAATCCTGGACATTTGCAACTCCCTCTTTCCCACTTCTCCATGACCTTATTTCCACCCCTCTCCTCCGATATTATGAGAGGCACAGCTCGGTGACCTTCAAGGAAAACCAGCAGGACCAAAAACAGAGAATGTGAGAATAGAGGGGAAATAGACTAAGAACAAGTTGGATAATGGAAAATCTCTCTGTGAAAATCAGTGGAGCACAGATGATTGCGTGAAAGATGACATAGGGCTCCTGCTATGATATTCTCATCGGACTGTTTAAACCGCACACTAAAAGATAGCCCCTGCAACCACGATAAGATCAAGGTTGTAAAGAAATATGGCAGGAGCTTGCGATGCTTCTTTTATTTATTAGCAAGGATGACTGGCATGTCCATGCTCTAAAAAGGAAAGGAAATGGATAACGAGCTCATGCTCCATTTCCTTCCATGATGGTGCACCAATTACATTTCAAACAGAATCACCAACCGCCATAAATTCAGCACCATTCCAAGGCTAAGAGTAGACACTCAAATGTATTTTAGAGAAACGAACTGCAGCAAAATAATCACAAATATATGCACATTACAGATGTGTGGGGATATAAAAGAGGATATATGGGCAAGTTCTAGGGAAAATAAATGTAAGAGCCTGGCAACATCTGGGTACTAAAAAACAGGACTTACAATCATTTACGGCTACAGTGACAGTGTAATCTGGAGATCTTCTCTCTTATGCAGTGCAATTACGGTAGCTCCCTCTGAACAAGAACCAATGTAATTATACGAATCCAGGTGACTGACGGTCCTCTTCTAATACATAGGTTATTCAAATCTACCCGCCTAAGATCTCGAGTGGTTTTAGCCACAGTAAAAACGGCAGACAGAGTAAGAGAGACAAGTAACAGGGGAATTGGTGAGAGGTGGAGAGGGAGGCAGTGAAGGAGGGTGAGTGAACAGACGAAGGCTGCCTACAAATCACACACCGCAATAATAAACTGAAGCCATGCGCTTGCTTACTTGCTATTCGCGCATTTATTTTTCACCACCAAATTTGATGTTTTATATCACCGGGTTGCCGTGCGACTCAAACTTTTAACGTGATCATTTCGGCTATACAGCACTTCTAAACGACTTGTGCCGCTGCTCAATCCCGCAGAGCACCAACGGAGCAGCGCGGGAAGCCTAACACACAGACGGACCGACGGCGGCGAGCCGTTTTCCAGAAAAGGGACCTGGGATAGGAGGTCCCGAACCTGACTGGAATATCGCGCTTTATGAGCTATTGACGATGCATCTATTGATGTAAATGGCTTCTACAGATGTACTGGTATGTGGCGAGCTTGAGGAGCAGCGCCGACCGTTTATTGACTCGGATAAAGTAGTTTGGACGAATTTGACCAGAAGAGCGAGATCTTCTCTTACCAGATCAAGGTAAATGAAAAATACAGATACCAAGGCAAGGCACAAAGGACCGGTTACCGGGACTAAGATGTATCCTAATCCTCAAAGATAATGAACTTTCAACAAGGAAAGACTACTGATCTTTCAAATTCAATCAAAGATTAGACTTAATCCATGCCCGGCAAACCGGCCCAGAGACTGCAAAGGTTGGGAAATAGCTACTTTATCTCCTGCTGTAGCACTAGCTATATAAAGTATACAACGATTCACAACAATAGCGAAACAAACTTTACATTTAAATCATTCCTAGTATCTGAAACAGGTAATACAAACAGACTAGACTTGTTGGTGTATTTAGTAACGTTTTCAACCATAACCAGTCCGTGCAAAGCATCAGATTTGACTAGCTATATTGGGGCAGTTCATTCAGACCATTTCAATCTATAGGTCTTGTGATGTAGCTGAGGTTTATATGCTATGGATTCTACAAGGGAAATAATGTCTTCACTTATTGTTTCACAGTATGTCAATGTATTACATATGAAGAGCAGCAGCGTTTAATGGTGATAACATTTTGCTGGTACATCACTATGTTAGGAAGCAAACACTATATACACCCACAGCCTATTGTGATATATTGCTTGCCACCTCACTCACCACTACTCTTATAAAACTTGGATGAGGCGTGTTGCCCACATCAAACCACCAAAAACTTCAAGGCACAGGACCTTTTTAAGTTGGTCTTTTCAAATGGACTACAGAACAACTACGGTAGCACATCAGTTGGGACTGTCAGTTCAGGATAAAAGGACAGCAGATTGGAAGTCTCTTAATGTCAGTAAAACTTTCTTACTAACAAGAAGTCAATTTTAGACGTAAAGGCACAGTCCATTTGAGCCAAGTCTTTTGTGTAAGTGAAGGCCACCAGGGGATCTGTGCTTGAATAATTCCTGCAACGTCACACATATGAACACACATTTACTTGTGCAGTTGCTCCCCCAGTCCATTACTGATACAACATTACATGTTGGAACATTGAGTTGCGGCATACTTGATTTTAATGCACCGGCAAATTTTCCCTCCAGGATCTTCAGCTTCATTTTATATCAAAGGGTTGAGAAGCTTAAAAAAAATCTTAAGGATGACCTCTATGTTAGTCGCTAAAGATTTTTAGACAAAATCCCACATTTCAAACCCAAGTTTTCTCATGTAGCACTTTTAAAACCAGTTCCATATCAGGGCTGGAAAGCAGTTACAGCAGAAATGTCTGCTTGTGATCAGATATCAGCAATGCAAATCCTTTTTAGTTCCATTGATAAAAATAAGACTAACATTTCTAGGCCATTTTCCAAACACATTTCTTTAATTTCCTTCAAACTTAGTATTCATGTATTTAATTTCTACAGTTCTCACCGCTATGAATATATTTCTCTGCTCTATCCATAGTGCTGACATTGCTTGTCTTTTACACACAGCACTCGCCTGTATGTTTTGTCTCCAATTTCTGACCACATAATTTCTCCTCTCTCATTTATCCAGACTTCTTTATTAACTTTTACCACTATGCACTAACATTTTATTAGATCAGTAAAAGTCAAGGGAATAAATCACCAGGTCTCTCTTTCTGTAACCACCTGATCATCAGTGATTAGCTCTCTTGCATCCTCTCAAGAGAAACATTTGATAGATGTGTCTGTACATCCAAGAATATAAATTTGGTATAGTCTATCCACAGACCTCCCTATGATCTTGCAACAATGAAATGACTATTTAAGAAATATCATTGTGTTATTTAATGCAATTCAGGACATTACGCCATAGTTCTTATTAAGGCAGGATTCTGGGTTAACAACAATGCCATTATTACATTTCTTATATGGTAAGAGTTTTTTTTAATTGAGGTGTACAGACCAAAGATTCATTTGAACATTAAGCCTGCAATTATTTCTCCACAGCAAATATAGGAGGATTTAGAGTATCCTTAGGATCAACATTCATATTGCATATTCAAGGTTGTAATATGAACACCTTGCAGAGCAGAATTGTGTTTGTTTGATTTTTTTGTTTGACTTAACGTCACTATTGGAATCAGTGGATAGTGGTTCTATCTTCACACTAGGTTATATCAGGACCAATTTAGCTGAATCAATTACACTAACACGCATGTCTTTGGACTGTGGGAGGAAACTGGAGTACCTGGAGTAAACCCAAAAGGGAGGACAAATAGAAAGGACTGAGCCACTCCACCCTGCCATTGTGCCACCCGAACAGAATTGTGTAGTATAATAGAGCAGTATAACAGAGCAATAAAAAAAATCCCACCTTGCAAATGTTTCAGAAATATAAAATGGAACATATATGCCATTTATCTTAGTTTATAACTTTAGCTTTGTCCTTCAGATCATATTACAGACCATCTACAAAGAAAACAAGTTGTGAAAGAATGCTGGATCTTAATTTAATACAATTAACAAGTTAGTAACAAAATCATTAAATTCATGTTTTAAGCAACTTGACTAGATGCCTAAAAACACACGAGCACTTCAGACCTAACATCTGTCTTTGGAATGTGGGAGAAAACCCACACAGACTCAAGAAGAACGTGCAGACTACACACAGCAGTGGTCGAACCTGGGTTTCTGGTCCAGGGAGGCAACATGGTTACTCAGTGTGCCACTGTGCCTCCCTTTAAGCCTAAACAGAAATTCAGAGGTAAGCTAATAATTTTACTGAATAGGGGTGACAAGTCCAACTTGTACAAAAGTGCTCTTTTCACAGCATATTTGTATTCTATGATAGACATGGCAAATTGGTATGCTGAGCCACATAGAATATTATGAACTCTGTACCCTCCAAGAGCATCCCCTGGGGGTCTAGTAATTGCATTCTAACATCACCCTTGTTTCTCCTTCTGCTGCAGGCATGTTACCCTCGCCCCAGGTGTGTGTGTCTACCCTTGTAACAGTAAGCACGATGGCCGTGCTTGACCTCTATCTCCTGGAGCAGAGTATGCTGGGGCATGGGAGTGGGGCTTGGCCGGCCCCATGGGCATGCACAGCTGTGGCATTGGGCGATCTGGGCTTTCTGCTGGCACTGCGCTTCATGTCAGCTGGCGTGGCTTCAGAGGCACAGTCACTGCGACGGGGCTTTGCCAGTGCCCTCTGGTTCATCTTCCTCTCCCTGTTGGAGCTCAAACTCTTCTTTGTGTGCCAGAATTACAGACATGAACGGCGACCAGCCGACCCACTGGCACGAAAGACCCTCACTCTGCTGCTATCTGTAGGTCTGCCCTCACTGTTTGTGGTACTAACAGGGACTGAGCATGTGACACCTGTAAGAAGAAAGCAGGAAGTACGTGCCAGACTCCTCTGGGTGGCTTTGGATCTGTTGGATGTACTGGACCTGCAGGCTGGCCTGTGGGAAGAGGCACAGAGTGGTGCGACTGTCCCATTATGGATGGATGGTGTTATCTTCTTTTACTGCTATGTGCTACTGTTGCTGCTGCCCTGTGTCTCGCTTACTGAGATGGCACTTCCTGCCCTTAGGCGAACTCGCAGGGAGGGTGTGTACCCATGGCTCAGCCTTGTCACAATCAACGTAATGACACTTGTGCTCAGGGCTGTAGGTGTGCTTTGGTACAGGGACCCAAGAGTATCTACTGTGTTTGTTGGAAAGAACGTTCTTGCCCTGGCTGTCAAACTCAGAGCAGCTTGGGAGAGAAACAGGAACTTTAGAGCTGGAGCAGGACACGAGGGGGATGGTGACGATGGTATAGGGGGTAATCATAGTTTGGGGCCGAATGCAGGACAGGCAGCAGAAGGATCAAGCCAGGGTGGCACAGTTCCATCCTCTCAGTACAATACAGCATCTTGCATTCATGGCCACAGCAATGCAAGCCTGGAGCAGGCTGAGAGCTCCTTGGGATCTGCCTATGTTTCACAGGAGCTCTAGGTGACGAGTGTGATTAGCTCCTGGGAATGAGCAGAAATAACACTTACACTTTTTTCTCAACCCTCATTCTCGCAGTCTGTTTTCTGGCCATAACTCAGCTTGTGTAACAGCTCATGAGCACAGTTTGTTTACATGAGAGTTACATTGCATACTGTTACAGGAGCAGAGACAACTTGATGGTTTTTGTAAAGTATGGTATATTAACCAAGTGCCTTCTTTTAAGAGCCACAATTAAAACAGAGATTGTTATTCTCTATGGTCATTAATTGTAACCTACATGGTGAACTGTGAAGCATGGCTAGCATTAGTACTCCACTGTACTAGTAAGCTTGATAAACATTTCCAGTTTCTACCCATTTCAGTCTGATCAATTAAAGAAACAAACTTGATATACACATGCACCAGACATTTTATAAGCACCAAACAAAATGTATCATGATACAAAGTTTGCTACTTCATTCACATTTGTATTGACAATTAAAACAGGCATGGGTTGAATTAGCCAACTAACCCATAATCAAGCTGTATAGTAGAGATTGCTGTATTAAATGTATTTAAATAAGATTTAAAGTTTGATACATCTTTTTTACAATTCTTTGTTAATATTCATATTTGCTTTTGCACTCATTTACAGCCGCACCCTTTTTTATAATAGTCCAGTTTACTATATTTCGAACTTTATGATGGAAATCCAATAACACACAAATACACATTTAACAAAAACCGTTTTCTGACAACTGAACTTACATTTTTTTCTGGGCAAATGATATGTTGTACAGTACTGCAGATGCTGAGTAATCCAGTGGACTAACTATTTTTTACTGTTTCACAATCAATACATTATTTAAATCATTACAGGAGATATTCAACACTTTTAAAATAAGTTTTGGGTTAATTAATTTATTTACCTCTAGGTTAATTAAGTGACTTAAGCATGTTTGAGGTAGGCTACATGATATGTATATATGGGCACCACTTGCCTCAAAACAAGAAGGTCCCGGGTTCAATCCCAGGGTTTAGCGGCTTTTCCAGTGGTCCTTTCTGTTTAAAGTCTGCATGTCCTCCCAGTGTCTGCGTGGGTTTACTCCGGGTACTCTGGTTTCCTATCAAAAAAATGTGTGTTAGGTTAATCGGTGTCTCTAAAGTGGCCCTTAGTGTGTGACTGAGTGTGTGTGTGTGTGCACTATGATGGATTGGCGCCATGTCTAGGGCCTTGCACCCCCATGTGGATTAAGTGTAAGATGATGGATGGCTGGATGGATGAAACAACCTCTAAATGTAAAGACTGATAGCTACAATTTTTTGTGATTCATAATCAGGAAATAAGTTTATTCACTTCAATAATCGATAGATAATTCGACTATCAAAATAGTATAATAAAAAACCTTTTCGTTGCAGCTTTAAATAGAAGGAGCTGGGAAGTGCAATTGAGTAAAATTGTAAGTGGTAGTGCAGTAAACGTTCTGATATGTGAAACATTCTTTTACTCACCATAGGCAAAGAGAAAAGTGTTTATCTGGTTTCTTATCTAAATTACCGTGTGAGTATGCCTGTTCAGCCCACAACTATGTACTTACTACATGTAAACACAATGCATGCTGTGTGAGTATAGTGATTACATGGTGTACTATCAGTGTGTCTGTCATTGTGTAACATTTTCTGTGATGTAGTGTGTTCAATGAAATCCTGCTTAATCACAAAAAGGTTCCGTTTTTACTTGTCCTTGGTCAGATGAAAAGGGGTCGTTCGAAACAGCTAAAGCTCTTTACAGATTACAGATTAACACGGGTAATCTTGGGCCCCTGAGGTTTATGGGTCAGGTCAAAATGCACGTTTTGCTGATTTTTTTTTAATTGACAAGAACTTAACCTTTGTATAAAACCTATTTTAACATGTGAGATCTTCCTAGCTGTAGGATTTATGCTGTCTTCACATTTACATTTACAGCATGTAGCAGACGCCCTTATCCAGAGCGACTTACAACTCATACAGTCTTACAATTCAAGCAATGGTGGGTTAAGACCCTTGCTTAAGGAACCAACTGTGGCAGTTTGGCAGAGGTGGGATTTGAACCCAGGACTATCAGGTCCAGAGTCCAGTACCTTAACCGCTAGGCTACCACAGTCCACATGTATTCACATGCTAGTTTGGAGATCCTACTTGCCAATTGTGAAGTCACAGTTATGAGTACGGCATGTTCATGTTTATGTTCATGTACTTTGCTATTGGAACAAAATAAAAAAAATGATGGATGTTATGGGTTCTAAATATAACAATAGATTGCACTATTCTGTATCAAGGTAAGCGCCTATATGGCGACCGGCCTCTTTATTAGGTACACCTCTTTATTTTTATATTTATGGTTTAAATACAATTTTTCATTTGATCATTTTTACTCCCTGTATAGAATCACTAGAATAAATCTGTTTATCTATATTCTTTGTTAGTCTCCTTTACTCTGTTCTCTAATGGTCTGTACTATGTGGGACAAGTGGATCAGAAACAGCAGTGCTGCTGGAGTTCTTAAGCACTGTGTTCTCCCACTTTATTAGACACATCTACTTTATTGTCCCACCTTTTAGATGTAGAGTCTAAGACGGTAGCTCATCTGTTGTCATTCTCTAATCTATCATCAGTGCTCACAGGTTGCTGGTGGCTGGACATTTTTGGTTGGTTGACTATTCTCAGTGATATAATGATATTGAGGTGTTTAAAAACTCTAGCATCACTGCTGTGTTTGATCCTTGAGCATAACAAACACAAACACACCACCATAGCATCTGTGTCAGTGCAGAATGATTAATTACCCAAATATTACCTGATCATTAGAGAACAGAGTAAAGGGGACAAACAAAGTATTTAAAGAAACAGATGTAGATGAAGAACAGTCTGTAATTGTATAATTGCTTCTATGTGGTAAGTGGAGGTGATACTGCTAAAAACATAGTGAACCGATCACCTCTTTTAATTTATGGAATTTCATTATACAATGATTATAGAAAATACAATTATGTACGTAAGTTATATGATCAATTAAAATAGGAATCTTTTACAATTATTAAGTAAAACTTGGTATACATAGAGTATACTGTAATTTCATACATTGGGTCGCGCTGTACAATGGATTAACTGTTTTGAATCTGTTTACGGCTGCAGTGTAATGAGTTTCCTATTATCATCTGTTAAGACATCAGCTATTAAAGCATGTGGTCGTTGATCAGATAACGGCACATACCTGTACCTTTCTCTAAAATAACTACTTAGAATTTAAAGAACAAAAGTAGAATAACAAATCTATTAAATGACATACATCATGCATCAGAAGGGATGGAGAGGTTTCAGTGCAGGGCAGGTTGGACTTCCGGCCAGAGAATTTCACCAGGACCAGATGGCTGTAGTCTGTATATTTGTGGGAGTGGGTGTGTGAGAGTGAGAAAGACACATTACACACTGCAAAATATATGAATGGTAGTATTTGATATTTAGTAGTACTTTATACATAGTTTTTAGTACTGCCATTTAGATTAGGAGACGATGTGCCTCCAAGGACCTCCCACTTTATAATCTAATTTGTTTTATAATTTAGTTTATTTTCACATTTTTCTATTACTAATTTGAATTTCATTATTAATTTGTTATTCATTTAATTACCTTATTTTGCTATATTTTAATGTACTTTTAGTATTTATTTAATTAACATCTAGGCCACCCATGGAGGATGGGTCTCCTGTTGAGTCTTGGTCCTCCCAAGGTTTCTTCCTACCATTTTAGGGAGTTTTACCTTGCCACTGTTGCCCTAGGCTTGCTTAACTTGAGATTGGCCTTTTAAGACAGTGTAATATTGTGAAGCTGTTTGAGACAATGCTACGTTGTAAAAAGCGCTATATAAATAAACTTGAATTGAATTAAATGATGAACAGGCCTTACCAGTACACAATTAACTGCGCTGGATCAGTAGGAGAACCATACATAAATCATAAAACAGTTTTAATAAGATTAATTGTTATTGGAGAATTGGTATCTATTTGTAGTTAAACACAGAAGCACCACAAGGGGAAGTTCTTGAAGTTCTTGATGATTGGATAAATGGTTGACCTGTGAAACCCTTTTCATACAATGCAATGAAATGAATGAACAGAAAAAAACTTAAAATCACCACTACCCTTTTAAAGCATGCAGTCTGCTCTTCTAATCAGCATGACAAAGTGATATCATCTGTCTTGTCTTTTTTAAGCTTAGCTGACGAGATCATCACTGAAATGATGTTAGTAGGCCATTTTGTAAGGATGGAATGTAGTGCTTTTTGTAATAAAGTGCCACTGAGTCATGCCAGGGAATGACTCTGCAATTAATTACAACTCATCTGATCACCCTTCAGAATCTAAAGTTAATATAAATTGCCACCATAAAAAATGATACAGAAAACTTTGTAAAAACCAAAATTTGTGAATGGGTCAAGATTTAACTGGGGATTTTGGAGCATGCTGCCAAACTTGCAACGTAAATAGAAAAACAGGAAAATATAATGTTACTATTTGTTACTAACTATAAATGTTACTAATTCCATAAATTTGTGTGTGTGTGTGTGTGTGTGTGTGTGTTTCCCAGACTGTATCGTGGATGAAATCTGTATAAATATGCTCTACAAGTCTATATAGACTGGAAAATATATTGGAAAATCACCCATTTCAGGGAACATTTTTTCCGATCTCTGTTGTCTGCTAATAACTGTTTTTATTGGTAATAACACAGTCAGGACAGGGTGTCATAAATGTAGAGAACCTCCAGTTTGGTGTTCCAGACTGAGCCCTGCAAACAGAAGAATCCCTGACGAGACAGAAAGTCCAGAAAATACAAAAAAAGGAACTTGATCCAGGATGAAGCCCAGTGGGGAGCCGGTAAACAGACACAGATAGAAATGCTTCTTTTATCCCCACGGAACAGGATGGAAGCAGGACACTAAAGCTGGTGGAATAACGGGATTCCTCTGAAACAGGACGTGCAACTCAAACCTCAAACCTTCATCGCCATTCTACAGGGTGAGAGTCCGTCCCTTAATTAAGGGTGAGACCACCAAGGTCCGTCAGGTTTGAGTTTTACTGTTAATAAGTTCCACATTTTAAGTCTCAGAATCCCTTTTATGGCAGGCTTGTTGCATGACAGACCAGGGTCGTGACACCCCCTGTGTGTGACATAAGGAGTGGAGTGTTGTTTTTGCTTTTTTCCCCATTTCCAAATGTAGCGGTGTGGGTTTATAAAACTAGATTAACCAAGAGGTTGGGAATTCACCACAAGTATGAAATCTCACATCTTAAAACTCTTACGCAACGTAAACCACACATAGACTGATTTAAATATGTAGTCATCCACTGTCACAAAGAATTCCACTTGCTTCATAGTGGACACTTATCCTGAAAACACTGAGAACAGGGTAAGAATACACCCTGCCCTGGGACGGACACCAGTCATGGTTCACACTGTGGCTCAACCCAGTGTAGCCCATCCACCTCCTGTGCTGTGTCAGTCTACACCATAAACCTTCACAGCACAATATTGTGACTCTCAAAAGCTGATGTGTTTGCATGCTGCAGATTCTGTCACAACATTGCTTCACCTAAACACCAACACAGGACTTGACCACAAGCCACAGGCTCGTTCCTGGGTGACTCAGTCTGAACTTCACTAGCTCCGGGCTTTGCTTTCACTCCTCTGTTTGCTGTTTAGAAACACAAAAAAACACAGCCTGTTCTGCCCTGTACATAAACATACCTTTTAGCTGCAACTTAAGCTCAGGCTCCAGCTCTGAACACAAGAGGAGGTTCGTATCAAAAGAATAACAGATGAAAAGCTTTTTGACACCTGTAAAAAGGCTTCTGTTATATTCAAGAGGAAAGGCTTTAGGATAAACATTTGTACTTTAATAAACATCATGATTGTAGGCTTTCTCAGGTAAATTAACATGTACCTACAATACTAGTGAGCTCATTTAAAAGCCGGTAGATATTGGTTCAGGGCATTAATTATAAGCTCTCCAAGCACAGATATACACGAGTCTAACTCTGTTTGTTATTTCTGCTGGTCTCTGGAGCTGTATGGCACTCCACTACCTGCCAACATGCTGCCCTAGCTGAATAACAGTGAGCGCTGTAAAACAAATGGGCCTGTTTAAAAGTCTCTGGCAGCTTCATTTCTGTATGTGTATACTAATTCTATTTTCTTAAAAAGCACAAACAATTCTTTGTCTAAACTGGGCTGTCAATATTCTGACTTGTCACTCACTTTAATAAAACATGTTGAGTGAGGCCTAGAGACACACAGACATCAACCTCAGACTGGCATCGACCAAAGGAGCAGTCTGGACCTCAGTGGAACTGGGCCATTCCTGGCATAGGAATTCCTGCCTGATGGATGATCTCATATATTACAATATCTTCCCACTGGTGGGATACGATAAAAGGGAGGATTACAATTGGAAACCAGTGCTCTATCAGCTGAGCCATTCTGCCTCGTAACTTTACACTGGCATGCTGAGGTTTATTTGGTAATTGGATGAACAGTGTGTGAAGTACCCTCGCTTATGGGCAATGCCACCCTCCTCCAGCAGGCAGGAGTTCCTAGTTAATTCTCATTCCAACTGGGAAGGAGTTCAGATGTTTAGATATCGAAATCCGATACCGATTTGGAAACGGGAAGTTGTTAATAAAATAGAATTTGGATTCCACTTACTTATTGGTTCCCACTAATGCATTTTATGCCTCATATACACGATGGTGAATTAATGCAATAATATGTTTGCATTAAAGAGGAAAGCAGTCAGTAAACTTAACCATGGAGCCACTGGGAGAGCACAGCAAGAAGGTCCTGGCTTCAATCCCAGGGCGGAGCGGCCTGGGTCCCTTCTGTGTGGAGTCTGCATGTCCTTCCCTTGTCTGCGTGGGTTTACTCATGGGATTGCTGTATCAAGTGTAATATGTATAATATAGCTAATGCATCAAAACTCTGAAGCTAACTTCTGAACCTAAGAAGAAGTTCCAACTTCAGGAGTTAATGATTAAATGTGGAGGGCTATTATTAAAAATAACACAGCACTGACCTTGCCTATAGCCATAGCAAGCGCTACCAGTGTTTTTTTTAGGTAAGTAATTATTGGTTTATTATAGCCATTTGTTCTATTTTTAACTACACAAATACTCCAGAACATATCCAAGAATTCACTGGACGCTGGTCCATGAGGTGCATGGGCAGAGGTTACTGTTGTAGCACCAGCGGATACATCACCCTGTCTGGCACCTTCTTCTCTCAGAGAGAATCCAGAGAGAGACCAATCGTGCCTGTGCGACATCCGACCTGGTCACAACGCATCACTGGCACTAAAACCAAAGACTCTGCTGTGGTGGGCTGGTGAATTGCTTACTGTCATCCATGTGACAATAGAAATGTTAAAGTTTTTTTCTTTGACCAGCTATGCATATAATCCATGACTGGCCAGTCTTGCAGGGATGGACGACAAGGATCAATCTTTCAAGGTGTTCTGTTTCTGGCTTGTGTTTAATATATAAACATAGAAGTTCCTTTAAAATCCCAGAGATGTCCATTAGGATCTGTCTGCAGTTAGACCACAGCTGGGTTAATGGGAAAACTGTACTTATTTCACAGAGGAATAAAATAAAAGTAGCACCTCCAAATGATGGAACTTCTCGGATCCCCGATTAAAACTAACCCTACCTGAACAGGTTGCATTTTAAACACATTTTTGTTCGATTCTTGGGACGCTCAGGAGCACCAGCTTTATTCAAAAAGCTTCATTTCATGCAACGCAGAGAATATGATATCTTAAACACGACAAACAGAGAAACACTGTAGGTCAGATGTTATCTAAAACTATCACATAACAGACCAGACTGAAGGAGCGAGGCAGCGCTCTGTAAAACCTCAGCTTGGGATACGTGATTAAATCTGCCCATAAAGCAAATGCGTGAGCAGCAGCAGACAGCCGCTAGCAATTAAAGTGATTTCCTAGATTAAACTCGAAGCTCAATTGTATATAAACAGGTTTGTGTGGACTTTATTTAGGCGTGTTTATGCCACACTGCCCAAGGCTGAGATCTGAAACTGAGTCAGAAAATGAAATTCAATTGTACTATTTGAACTAAATAGAAGGATAAAAGATACAGATTCCTGATCCATCACCCATTACCTGAGTGTCCCTGTAACTCAGAAACTCAGGAACACGTACACAACATGAAGGCTAGTGAACATGTGCCAGTTCAAATTGGGTCGGAAGCCCGCCACAACCTGGAAGTGTCACGAGTGACCATACTTACCAGTAAGGGTCAGGTGCTCAAAATGGTCAGGAATAGTCAGTCCTGTAATGGCAATTTAAACAGGAATGGGCAAGGATGTGCAGCAATTTGGAAGGGTAAAGGCACCCAAAAAAGGGCAAAGGGGCCAGGTGACCATAATGACCAGGATTGATCAAGGTCCCCCATTAATCTTGAATTGTCAGGTGCTCAAAAAAAGACCAGGAAGAATCTGTGGCCTGCAATACTGTGGAAGAGTCAGGTGACCTTAATGACCAGGAACTATTAGGCACCAGTAATGGCCGGACAAGGTCGGGCACCCCTAATGGCAAAGACGAGCCAAGTGTCCATAATAATTGGGGAGGATTAGGAGCCCACAAAATTCTCCAAGTGTCAGGTGATCCTAATTATCAGAATCAGGTGCTCATTATGACCAGAAAGTGTTCCGGTGCCCCTCACAGCCAGGACGGGTCATGCACCTTCATGATCGGGTGCACATACAGTCCAGGATGGGTCAGTCACCTGTAATGACCAGTAATGGTGAGAGGGCTTTATGATCTGGAAGGTTTAGTTGCCTAACACGATCAGGAAGGGTCAGGTACCTGTAACGACCAGGGAGGGCCATGCAACCATAATAACCAGGAAGGGTCAGGTACCTGTAACGACCAGGAAGGGCCATGCGACCATAATAACC
>JAUZSU010131892.1:0-16602 GCA_034780255.1 Parotocinclus maculicauda
TGGTTCCCTTTTTGAGTCTTGGTCCTCCCAAGGGTTCTTCCTTACAACGTTTAGGGAGTTTTTCCTTTCCACTGTCAACCTAGGCTTGCTCAATTTGGGATTGGCCTTATAAGATAATATAATATTGTAAAAGCTGCTTGAGAGAACGCTCCATTGTAAAAGTGCTATACAAATAAATCTGTCTTGACCTGACTCATTACCTCTCAAGAGCTACGGATGTTATTATATGCAAATTAAAAATATGGACTTTATGGCCTTGTGCTATCTCATTCAAATAACTTATGCCTGATTCTTTTTTGGCCTATGATTTGGCCTAACCATATCCTGATGAAAATCGGCAGCAGTCCTTTCCAGATCAGATGAAAGAACTCTGATTTAATGCATGCAAACCAAATGGATGTAGATGCATTTCAGAAGTGGAATAGTAATAGTGAAAGCTTTAATAGGAAGGAGTTTACGAAACCCATTTGAATTTCACACTGAAATCATTTGGATGTGACGTTCTACAACGTCATGACTCATTTTCATAAGAGTTCAAATGTTGCTCACTGACATAGTCACTGGAATCTCTGTGTTGCCCTTCTTTGAGGACAATCTGTACTGGGAATCCACTGTTATGTAATGATACAATTCGTTTATCACATGTTCAACATTGTATTACAATTACTGTAATGCATGCACTGTATGTGTCGTCCTGCACTGTTTGTACACACACACACCTGCACTTTATTTAGTATTAGTTAGCACTTTGTAGTCTTGGGTCTGTTGGTCCTAGAGAGCACTGTTTCGTTTCACTGTTCTGTACACACTGCACGTATTTAAAATGACAATAAAACTAAATAGAGACATGAGTGGGATTCTAGTAACAGAGTCTTACTTTGCATCATCATAAATCAGTTACAAAATCAGTTAAATCAATTAGAAATCAGTTAAATCATAAGAATCCAGATTGGATCGTTGTGGAGATTAAGGGATTCATAGAGCAGCAGGATAATGACTCAAAACACCCTCTTTCCAACAGTAACCTGAAGACCAAAGAAGATCAAGGAGTGCCGACTGTCATGCACTTTACTCCAGGGTCTCCTAATGTTAGTTGATCGTGAATTTAAGAGGTTATTTGAGGACAGAAAGTCAAACATTCAGTAACTTTAAGAGCTGCTCTGTGGAATATTGTGAAATCATGCTGGGATAATATGCATCATCAGATTAAGAAGAAAAAAGAAGAAACAAGAGGGCATACTAAATACAAACAAATACATTCTGAAATTCTTTATTTTATTTTGAAAAATCAGCTATTTATACAAATTGTTATGCTGATTGACATGAAAACAAATGCAATACACAGTGGAAGCGATCTAACCTCACGTTGGCTGCTCTAAGAACGCTTCAAACTTGACAAACCCCATATGATAGATATTATGGCTTGTGTTTCTGTATGGAATGTGTTCAGGACTTGTAATCAGGAGAGTTTTGCTAGACATACGGGACAGCAATATGAGTGGCGGGAAGCTTCTGAGAACATATGTTGCTGGTTGGGCTTTAGTATGATGTATTCTTGCTTTACATTTACATTTACGTTCAATCATTTTAAATACACACCCTCATTCAGAGAGGCTTGCAATAGACACAACTTCACAATCAAAGCAATAGTAAGATGTAGGCCTTTTCGAAATTCTCAAAATTTCTTATTAATTTTGTTGTTTTGTTGATTTGTTTTGGCATCAGCTCTGTGTTTCTCTAGAAAGATGTTTCTGTCTATGTTCTCTTTTGCAAATACTTCTTCTAACTATCAACATTAACCCTTCCTACACATCAAGCAGTTGTTTTGGCAATTGTTTTTTTCTGCCTAAATTTTTGCAATTTAAAAGCAACCTGTACCAAATAGAAAACGAACAAAAAGTATCAATTACACTTTAAATCAGTTGGGTTGGGTTGGGTTATTGAGTTAAAGGACTGTTGTGACCTAGTGGTTGGGGTACTGTACTATGGACCAGAAGGTCCATGGTTCAAATCCCACCTCTGCCAAGCTACCACAGTTGGGTCCCTGAGCAAGACACTTAATCCCCAATAGCTTGGATTGAAAGACTGTATGAAATGTAAGTCACTCTGGATAAGGGCGTCTGCTAAATAACATTAAATGGAAATGTCTTTTAAGATCTAACACGTAGAAAAATGAATGCAAACCTTTGCATTTATTTGTGGTCTTGTCCAGGATGGCTTTCGTAGAGACGATCTTTCCATACCTGCAAAGAGAGAGAGACAGGAGAATAAATGCATGCTGCTGACAGAAGCACTCTGTCATGACTATGTGTGTCATGTCATATGAACTGACATGAAGGACGAAGAATGTGTGAGCTAAGCTAAAAAGCACAGCGCACGGTTAACTGCAGGTTTCTGAGCTGGCCCTGAAATCTAGTCGCTTGTTTAAAGCTGTATGACGCACACACAAAGAAGGCTTTGTGTGAGAAATGCAGGGAGCCCGGTGTAACTGCAATCCAGGTGCTAAAGAGGTTATGTGGCAATTATGTGGCACAAAGAGGCTGGGACAGGGCTGATGGAGTCTGGCCTGTTATTACTGCACAGAGTTCAAAGGAAGTATGCCTACAGTCCTTTTATGTCCAAGAGGAGAAACAGCGTGTCCGGGTGCGAGAGAGTGTGCGTGTTCTCTATCATCAGGCATGATGAATGAGGGCAGGCACGAAAGAGTACGTTTCTCAACACCCCAGAGACGAATGCCTGCCGAACGGATGGAGAGAGCAGAAGTGCTAGCCTGCTGCGTTTATTACCACAATGTTTGATTTAGGACTTCACAATCAACAGTCTGTGAATTACTTTATGGTGCAAGATTAAAAGTAAACATCCAGCACAAAATTGTTGAGCTCAGATAACGTTTGCTAATTGGGTAAGATTAGATAAACAGTTTAGTGTCCTCTGTTACATTGCATTACTATCATGTGGAGATTCTTTCATTTCAAAGAACTGAGCAGTTGGAGGTTAAGGGCTTCATTCAACAGCTGGGATTAAAACTTTTACGTTTTTAATTAGTACCTTATGCCACCATTTTAAGCCACCATTTCCCAAATTATGCTTCAATGAGTTAATAAAACTATTATCCCCATTCCAAAATCTATCTAACCCTGACTCTGTGTCCTCTTCAACATTCAAACAACATTTACTCTTTACACCCCTAATTCACACACAGTCACACGTTTTCTCCACAATTAGGATATGCAGGATAGGATATGTGTTGTTTAACGACCATCCAATTGACATCTGTTCTCTGTCACGACTAAGGTCTTAAAACTTATAAGAAATTATAATAGTAAATATTAATAATAAATATGTGAATATCTGGATGTTGGTCATCTCAATAGCCAATCAATGCCGCAGATTCATGAACAGAGGTGGGAGTTAAGAGTAATTTGTTTGTGTACCTTACCCATCCTGTACTTGCTTGTTTGTTAGCTCGTGTTTGTACTAGAGACTGTTCAAACTTGGTTGATGTGTTAATTAATTGAATGTGTAAGTTACTCATTAAGGGATTGTGTGTATGGCTATCTGCTGCTTATTTGTACCAAGCTGTAAAAGTTGTTCGTAAGTATATGTACCTGTCCTATTATAAATAGTGCTCCTTTTTTGTGGCCCTACTACCTGTATATTTACTCGAATGTATTAATATATAAACTGGTTCTGTGTTTTATCTGTCTGATTGTCTGTGGTGCTTGTAATACTGTCAAAAGTAAAGTATTTAAAAATACTCTGTATATTTACATTAAAGTTGCATAAAAATGCTATGTGACTTTATGTCAACACTCGTAAAATGTAATGTGGTCGTGAAACGGCACATACCAGGACTTCATGTTCCTCATGTTGATCCACCTTGTACACATACAACTCATTGCCACAGCATGCCCGTAAAAGGATCGCACCACTCATATTGCATCCATCCACAATCTATACTGGCACCTCAATCAGCCGATGGAGTCACTATTGACTCAGCAGGTCAGGCAGGAGTGATCCCTGTTTGACCTTCCCCCTAGAGACACACCCATTTGGATATGCTGAGCGCCCAGCCAGGCTGGTCTCTGCAGTGTTCTGCGACGCTGTTCTAGCTAATTTGTCCGCTACATCACCCGACTGCCTACTTTGTGCAGCTTTAATCAGTAACAAAGATGCCACAGGGGCAGGAAATATGATATCATATTAAATGCTATAGAAGGGCACTTATTAATGCCTTAAACCTTTGCCTTTGGTTCTACGAAGGCATTGATTTCATGTTGCTAGGTATCAGTATTTCACTCAATTAATGTAAACATGGCCTCCTATAGTGATGAGCTTAGATAAAATTTACTAACATTGGTTAATTAATTTAATGAAGCAGTAAATCACAAGCTCAGAATTTAGCACATGCATAATATCCTGCACCAAAACAGGGGCAAAACTGGCAAAGCCACTACCATCTGTCCCCCTAGCACTCTAATAGCGACGCCTACTCAGCTCTGCAATTTACTGTTGGTCCAGGCTCACCTGCACCCTGTTAATTATAGAATAGCTCTGAACCTTCACCAGAAGACTCTGACTCAGATGGTTAAAATGTGAAAAATGCCCTCTACGTGAAAGGACGGTTTCAAGCTTAATGCAACTAATTTCTTTTTTTTTTCACTCCTGCTAAACCAATCCACTATTAGGGTTGTCAGGTGCGGTGGTGATGCCCTTCCAGCAGGACAAGTTGGAATATTACCCTATACAAGACAACAGTGTGTTATGACCTTACAGATTTATTGATTATGCAGCACAGTGATTTTCAGCCAGATATATAAGAAGATTTTTACTGAGGTAGGTGATGTTGTGTTCCATATTTAGGCACGGTTAGCAAAAACACTGCATATGGACAGTGCCTATGTCCAACTAAACCTTGCCCAAGCCCAACTCTTTAAGAAGGTCTGAGTGTGTATCAGTGTACCACGCACCAGCATTTAAGAGTCAAACATGCTCGGGCACGGTACAAATCGTCTAGTGTGAGTATATCCTTTAAGGTTTAATAATCTTGTTTCCACAGGGAGTCATCTCTCAGCGCACAATACCTAAACAGCAATTACCTGTAAATAAGCCCACAATGCATTTAAGCTGATGCAATACAAAACAACTCCTCCTTATTTCCCAGCAGACACTCCGGAATTCCAGAAGTGAAGGACTAAATTAGTAAAACACATATGAGAAATCTCTTTGTGAGCAAGCTTCTCCAATTTGGTCCGGGGTAGAAATATTTTCTCAGACAGCCTTGATGCAAAACTTCTCTTCCGCCAGCCAAACTAGAGAGCGGCTCAAATTTCCCTGACGTTAAATTGAATAAAAGTCTGAGTTGGCATGCAGCATAAACAGAATACATAAACGCCATTCCTCAGGCAAGTCCCGTAAAGTGAGAAGAGAGGGATGAGGGACTGAGCCAATGGGCTTGTGCATTCAGATCACATGACTCTGCAGCATGGAGGCCCACACAACCTTGGCCTTGACCTCATCGTTGGGGCTGGAGGGGCCCCATTTCCTGGCTCAGAATTCCGTTCAGCTATTCACAGTGCAACAGCCTGCAACATATCACAGCAAAGCAGTGTCCAGAAGCTTTCCACCACGCTAAAGAATTTATTCTACGCACATCTAAGACACTGTCACGATACAACACTCTTTTCTGTACGTACGGACGCAAGTACGCAAAAAAACGGATTTGAACAAATCCTAGAGAAACCTGATATGGCACGCTTTAACTGACATTAGCAAACCCCTGAACCATTCACATGCCGGAGGGATTATGGGTCCTCCCTAGCTGACTCTCAAAAATCAATTCCAGGAATTACCATGGCGATGGCTGAACTGCCCAGAACAGCCGAAGATAAATTACATCCTGACGAGAATGGCTGTTATTTCCCATTCACACACACACACACACACACACACACACACATGCTCTCTCGTTCACTATCTCTCTGCCCACACACACACGCTTACATTCAAGGAGGTAAACGTTGTAGTGCAAGGATTTACGGGGTAAAAAGGTCAACATGAAATACTCCATATCAATACTAAGCATCCGTTTCTCAGCAAGGTTCATCCATAAAGCTGCCAGCATGCAACTGGAAACAGCAGAGCCAGCTTTACTTACTGGAGCTGTGCTTATTTGCACAAACAAAACAATTAGTTCACTGAATACTGCAGGTCATCATACAATCAGCCGTGATTTCTCTAAGACTGCTAGGGAAGCTCAGCTTCTCTTAAAATGTCAAAAAATAAATATTCAAATATGAACCGTTGTGTTCATTGCGTACAAATTTGTTAGAACACATTTATCTTGCAGATGAATCCGTTCAGAATCAGCTACTTATTACAAATCAACTGACTCGATTTTGTTAACTTCTCATACATTCCCTAAAGCATCAATGCCATAGACTTCAAGAAGACATTTTCTAATATGGTCTATGGTCAGTGCATTTGCCCATAGAAGCTGAGCATTCATTCACTTCAATGGGACTGAATGGAACAGATTTTTTAATTGCCTCAAAACTCGATGGTCATTGGATAAATGCCACGATTTTGTCCCGCCGCCCGGACACTCGGCGTCTATGAGGGTGAATGGAGCCTCAGCTGACTTGGATGCTGAGCTTCCATATTATGATTCAAGGAGCTATCGAAAGACTGAATCCCGTAATGAATGACAGCTATCTTGAGACATACACTGTCATTGGGATTTTAGCTCAGTTCCATCACGGATTGTCCAAGTGAAGTCGAAAGACAAACTGCAACGCATTTCTTGGTATTTGCTTGGCGAAATTACTTGACCATTTCCATTGTTCATTTCTTACACCATAAATAAAACACACTCACAATATTTCCTTGTTTAAGTTTCAAAGAATTTCGACATTTCCGTGTTTGAGGTAAATATCATTTTGTTAGTTCATTGTTGGTCAGTGCAATGACTCAACTGTACAAACTGTTATAGTTAGTGGCAACAATTGGAGCTACATCTGCAGGTGTAGAAAGAATCTTCTCCTGTTTAAAAAGGTTTAAATCTTACATCTGCAACACAAGGGCCAAAGCTGTCTAAGCAGCCTAGTTCTGCTTGCCATTGAGAGGATACTGGTCAAGTCCCTGGAAAAGATGTCACTTTGTACAATAGGAACACAATCCATTTTCTTGAAAAAGAACAGAGGGCAGAATTTACGTAGAAAAAAACTGACACATTTTATGATGTAAGCTGGCAATGAGACTAGCAGCCGCCACTGCACACAATAGCACTTCAAATCTCATTAAAGGCATAAATCACTTAAAGGTAGGGTAAGCGATTTTAAATTAGAGCCCTTGGTTTGTCTGAGCGATAGTAAACATTACAGTAAAAAAAACTCCTTACTCTGTGCAAGCTTTTATAACAGAGCTTAAACATATGATGTTGACCTACGGGTGTGCGATACTGATAATCTTAATTGTTATATTAACAATTTGGGAGCTGACACTATCAAGTATGTCACTTGCTGTGCATAAAACAGTGATCAAAAGCCATTAGTGCATGCAGCATGCTCAAACCAACCTAGAGTTCTACCTAAAAACATACAATTGCAGTTAAAATAACTAAACACACTGCGCCGAGGGACAAAATCCAGACACCACCTGCCTTGCACAGTTGGCTGTCTTTTAAAACACGAAAGTTACAAACTAAGCTGGAATTCAGTTGTCATTAAAGACAACTAACATATTTTACTATCTGCAAATGAATAACCATGCAGAATATGAACATTATGACAAACCTTGCAGATATAATGGACAGGACAGGTATGGTTTGTATTTTGTGCTTGACCATAAATCAGTTGTTGTGGCAAAATGTGAAATGGTCCAATAGTCAGGACCAGCACAGATCAGGACCTATTTTGGTGGTGGATTATTCTCAGCACTGCACTGATACTGATGTGGTGGTGATGTGTTAGTGTGTGAGTCCACTCCTCAGTGTCATTGCTGGACTGAAAATAGTCCACCTACCAAAAATCCAGTAAGGATTAGAGGATGACTAGCACAGACTGTGCTGCTGTCTCTGACTTTACATCTACAAGGTGGAGCAATAAGGTAGATATGCCTAATAGAGCAAACCGTGATTAAACACTTTGTTTAAAAGCTCCAGCAGCACTGTTGCACCTGATCCAATCATACCATCAGTGTCAATGCAGTGCTGAGAATAAACCACCACCCAAATAGGACCTGATCTGTGGTGGTCCTGTGGGAGTCCTGACCATTAGAGCACAGAGTAAATGGGTACTAACTAAGAATGTACAGAAACAGACTGATTACAGTCTGTAATTGTAGAACTACAAAGTGCAACTGATAAAACCCAGGAAAAATGCACTGTGAAATTTGACAGTAGAACAACAAAGTTTTAAATTAAAAAAATTAAAAATTACCATCAAAATCCATAGTAGAACTGTGAAATACTTTATGGTCAGTTCATAATCAAGTTTGCAGTTGTACTATGAACAGTGGAACCATGAGTTGGCCAAATTACAATTAAAAAATTATAAAAGAATGATATGTTACAATATTTTTTTCTACACCATAACCAAATTCCCAACAACAGTGTTTTGCATCAGAAATGCTACATCAGCTTGTGTATTTTTTGTATTACCACAGCCAACCATGATATCGATACACAGCAATAAAAATGGTTTGCATAAGTGCAACTGTTTGCATGTACAGCTTTCACAAAAACCTGCTCTGTAACCTGATCACCACCCATGACGATTTCAAAACATATGGGTCCTTAAACTGCAGGTCTCTCCACACCTCACAGCAAAATGAGGACAAGCGCTAAACCCCTATTTAACCTCGAATAAAAGTGAATAATAGTGAATAAAAGGCTGTGATCACAACCAAACCCTCTTCTGTTTTTGTGTATTTGCTGAATCATGTTTGATATACGTGCACAGGCTTTTTCCGTCAGAGGCAATGTTTGGGAGAAGCCGAACACAAATAGATGCTGTTGCCTTGGGTTACACGCTTCAGCGGGTGCTCATGTGAGCCACTCGTGCAGCGTAGATAGGAGAGAGAGAGAGATGGAGTAGGGAGTGAGTGGGATGGAAACAGGGGTGAGAGATTTGCTAAAAACAAAGATAGAGGATAGTGATAGTAGAAATAAAAGACAGACATGAAGGAGTATTCATGGTTTACAAGGACCAAACTGCTTAAGAAAACTCAATTTACCAGAATCAAGAATCAAATAATGCAATTCCATGCAAACTTACCCCTTTATTAAATTAGGATATTATATTACTGTTTTAACCAAAATATTGAGTATACAAACTTAATATTAGGCTAACAAAGATATGAAACAAGTAAGCTACTGTTCAAACAAAGTTTAAAGTAAGTAATTCAATTATTTACCGGTACAATAAAGTAAATCATTCAACAAAGAAAAGATACATCTAGTAAAGAAATATAGACAGAAACAGAATGTAGCTCTTTTGCAGCCCTAGGAGCTATATGGTTAAAGCCAGAAAATCCCCACTGAGGCTTGCAACAATGTCAAAAAGTGGTGCATTTATGGAAAACCTCCAGCCACTGGAGGTGTACTCCCAGTACCGCTCCTAAGCCTATGAGGAGAGTGGCATCAGGAAGGGGATCTCGCCTATAGACCTGTGCCAAATAAATATTTCAATGATCTACTTTTGCAATCCATAAAGGGACCAGCCCAGAAACTTCACGCTCCTTTACTGTACACAACACCGTTAAATATGTCAGTGGTTTGTTTTATGGAAAAATATTGCCTATAAAAATTGCCAGGGGTCATTTCATCACAATAGTTATAGTTAATGACTCTAGCCCTTTGAGCATATTACTGTTTTGTAATTATTAGGTAAACCTGTTCTGCTGTTCATGAATGCAAATATTTAATCAACCAATCACAGAGCAGCTACTCAATGCTTTTAGATTTAAGTGACTTTGACTGTGTCATGGTTGTTGGCACTAGATGGGTCTCAGTATTTCATAAACTTCAGAGCTACTGGAAGTTGTATGCAAAGTCATTGCTGCTTACAGAGACTGGTATATAAAAGAGAAAATATCATGACAGCAGCATTTCTCTGTTGCTAGAAGTCAGAAGAGAATGGTGAGACTGATTTAAGCTGATAAAAAGGCAAGAGTCAATCAAAAAAACAGAAGAGCATCTCTAAACACGCAACACCTTGAGGCAGATGGGCTATAGCAGCAGAAGCCCACACTCCTCTCAGCTAGGAACAGACAACTGAGGCTACAATTCAACTGGGCTTATAAAAAAACAGACAATAGTATATTAGTAAAGTATAGTATAGTACAGTATATTCTGCTGAGACATTCAGATGGTAGGGTCAGAACTACGTGTAAATAACAAAACAACATGGTATCAGAGGTTCGGGGTGCTGCTGGTGATGTAATGGTGAAGGGAAAATTTCCTTGGCAAAAGAAAGCCAAAATCATTTCAGACTGATTTACTTGAACATGGAAATTAGTTCACTGTACTCAATTGGCCTCCACCGTCAACCCATCTCAAGTCAATAGATCACTTTCGGGATGTGGTGGAACAGGAGATTTGCATCATGGATTTGCAGCCGACAAATCTGCAGCAACTGAGTTATGCTGTCATGTCGGTATGGACCAAAATCTCTTAGGAATGCTTCCACCACCTTGTTCAATCTTAGCCATGAAAAATTTAGGCAGTTCTGAAGACAAAAGTGGGTCCAACCTGGTATTAGCAAGGTGTACCTAATAAATTGTCCGACTACTGTATATTTACATTATTACAGTAAAATAGAAATTTGGAGAGTAAAATAAAACAATAGAGGGTAAAAGGATTTAAAAGGGCATATTATTACCAATTATACATATCTGCATTTGTCCATATAGAATTTAAATACATTTAAATGCATAGTACGTACACATTAACACTCCTTGGCTTAAAAAAGGTGTGGGTGTGGGGGTGTGTGTGTGTGTGTGCGTGCATGTGGTCGTGTGCATGTGTGTACTCACGGCTGACAGAGTTTGACAAGGTCATGGTCAGTGGTGGAGGGAGGCAAGCCACGGATGTAGAGGTTGGTTTTGCTGAGCTGCTCCCATCCGGTTGTGCTGCTGTTGCTGCTGCTGTTATTTGTGCTGCTATTGGTGCTCGGGCTGGGCGGCGCCATCGGGAGAGTGGGCGGAGCAACTGGGGGCTATTGGGTGACACAAATACCACTTGAACTTGGCAGAAACATGAAAAACACTAGTACTTACAATCAAAGTGATAGCAAAAAGAACTAAATGAAAACCAGTTTTGATGCTTTCTGGCTCTTAGAAACCACATTATGGTCTTACTTTGATCAAACTTTCTTCATCTCACCTTACAAATCTTCTAACACTTTCAAGCTTGACGGACGGACAGAACAGTATGATCTCAGTTTGAGTGCAAGATCCTTCTTTCACTGAGATCACATGCCCATATGTGATAGAATGACTGAAATGAGAGTGCTGTTCCTATGCTGTCCCCCAACCCCTACAACGTTGTGATCTTGCATGCTGAAACAAGCAAATCACTTAACCATAGTGCTCGTCATGGTTCCGCAAGGCTAGGTATCATGCTGGAACATCGAAGTTGTGCATGAATTCACCCACATCTACAGCCTAATGCGGGTGAGTGGCATCCAATCAACGACTGTCCACTTTAACGTACGAGGACTTAACAATTATAAAAATTATAAAATAAGATCTGTCTTTTTAATTCAGATATCACACCAGCAACCAATCAACGCTGTGGCTCTACAATCAGAGAAAGGAGTTAGAGTTTCAAAGTCCACCATTCACTAGAAAGTTAATTAGCGTCCTGGCTGTGTGCTAATGCTTGTGAGCTCACGTTTGGAAAAAAAACTGTTCTACTTTGAAGGTTGATGTGTGTTTAGAGACTCATGTTTATGTGGATGACATTCCACTACTTATTTGTGATACGCTGTAAATGGTGTTTGTAAGTCTATGTAACAGTCCCATTGTAAGTAGTACTCCTTTTTTGTGTGATCCCCACTATCTGTATATTTTCTAGCCTATAGCTACATAAACTGGTTCACATTCACTCACTGAGTCTGTATTTCATCTGGCTGATCTGCAGAACTGTTCGTAATATGGTCTATCAATGCATCTTTGGTCAAATAAAGGTACTAGGTCCATCAAACAATCCCCTTATGTGTTCCACAAGGTCGTAACAGTACATGACTGTATTTTTATCATTACTGTGAATTTTCATAAATTAAAAATTCAGTGGCATTAGGGATGATGTGTAGAAGGTAGCGTTACACTTGTGTTTTCAGCGATATCTGTGATGTATTTTCACATCGTTTGCATGCAGTTTTCTTGTGAAGATGAGGATGTTAAATGCTGAACATTTGTACTGTGATTAAACCCACATCTCTGTAGCATTAATACTTAATACAAAGACTATAAAACAGCAGTTTTATAGCAGCACATACATACAGTATGAGTGAGTATGTGAAAGCAGCTTTGTAAGCATCAAATTAATGGTATTATGTACTTCAATAATTGGTGCACTAATGCAATCTTTTGTTTTGTTCCAATAAAGATACAATAATAATAATTTGTTGTTGTTGTTGTATATAGTGCCTTTCACAGACTCATGTTTGCTGTATAACAACAACAGCAACCACAATCAAAAGGGAATGAGAGAGAAATAGCATGTTGGGATTTCAAAGGAAAAAGGTAGCACTGAGTAAACAAATAGGTCTCGAGTTGAGATTTAATTATTAGAGCTCTGAGTATTGACTAGTGCCTGATACAGATCTAAGTACCTCTCCACACTATACCAAGTTAAAAGCAACTCCGATTGCATTATGGATTAGTTACACCTGTAAATGTTGATTATCGTGACACACGTTCACAACTTAAGATAAGCAAGTAGAAAGCAGTAGCTTGGAAATTGGTCATTATCCAATCCCATTATCCTAGCCCAAGTTTTAGGCAAGCATCAGTTCTCAGAGTATATTCAGTACCAATAAACACCTCTTTTATATTAACACTAGGAATGCCCCTTTCCTAATTTCAAATGTGATCTTAATATCACAGCAAAAAAGCTTTGACTGTCAGCTGGTACATCACATACAGTGGGAAAAAGACATGAGACCACTCGTGAAAATGCTTTGGCATTTTTCTTAAAAATGATATCTTTTATAATAAGAAATCATATAAACAGTACGGCAATTTAAGTGAAAACAAAATTTCATAATGCATTACTATTGGGTAATGACACTGTGTTACTCCACAAGTTTGTGCATCATCCTAGCATGATGATGGTCATCACTCCTTGGTCTTTAAATAGCTTCAAAGTTTTGAGGTGTGGTTTGGGTGATTACAGTTGTAATGAAAAAACAGTATTAAATCCAAGAGCAATGCAAAATGAAAAGCAGCAGTTCACTAATGGTTTTATACTTTTAGGAAACTATTATGTGTGATACTTGCAGTACACTTACAGTAACCAAGACAGAAAGGTCTATGAAATGTCACAGTTGTGATCTCTGATCAGTTTACAAATCTACTGACACATACTGTCCTTCACAATTATTGGCACCAGTGATATCGGGTTTATATTAGCACTTGCTCAGTGACTATCTCTGCTGTGTTTGTCATGTTTTCTTTATTTATACATATACAGTACCAAATTCTTAATGGAAATAAGTTAGTGTGAGTCCTAAAAGTTCAGCAATAACAGCCAATCAAAGGAAATCGGGAAATGGAACTTCTTGGCTTTAGCATTAGCAGCTACCACATTGAGTTCACCAATAGAGTAAGTGTTTTTCTTTTCACTTTCAATCCATTACTCACTACATGTGAATTTTCAATACTTCTTAATGGATTAAGCTTTGTGTTAATAACTGTAGCTTAACTGTAGTAAGTGTTAACGTGTAATAGGTTCCGTTATGATACAGTACATACTATATTAAATAATCAATTTATGATACATTTAACTTATGATAGATTTGTCAGAACATACCCCCATTGCAAATCAGGTAACACATGTACAATACAACATCATTACTGTATTTAATGCCTTATATAGACTTATATATTCCCCGTCTAAGACACAGAGCAAAACATTAATACCAAATAGTAGACGTCTCCAAAACCACCATCAGATGGTCACTTTCAGCCAACAGATTTAGCTGGAGGGAATAAAAGTCTTTGCTGTGCTCAACTACGATGAGCCTGGAGTTGCTAAATGCTATTATAACAATGTTCTATAGTCAGATTAAACAAACCTGAGCTTGTTTTACCAAACTCTAACAGAACGTTTAACCCACTGTTAAGTATGGTGGATAGTTTGTGGTGTTGTGGGTGTTTTCCTCTAAAGGTCTTGAGAACCTTGTTAGTGTACATGGCTTCATGGACTCCAGAAAATTCCAGGACACTTTAAATCAAAATCTGCCTGCCTCTGCCAATAAACTAAAAATGGGTCATATCTGGATCCACCTGTGGGGTGAGCTAACAAGATTAGGGAAAATGCAAATGATAGGACTTGGTATTAGTATTAAAAGCAGGGTATGCAATAATTGTTGTAATAATTGTAAATTTCTTATCCCTCTTTTCACTCGTCCTTACCAGGGGTGCCAATAAATGTGAATGTGTGTCTGTAATTTCCTTAGGTAATAAAAAAGCATTATCTTATCGTATACGTCAAATTTGATAATAAATCAAACCAGTGTTTTAGGCCAACACCAACACTGTAACATAACTGAAGCTGCATACCCTGCACTGCACTACCACCAGTTTCAAAGTGCATATTACCATCATGCTGAAATGGCAAAATCCTCATATCCTCTTGCCTTCTGAGGTTTTTGTTGAATGTTGAACATTCTGTGATAGATTGAACCTCTTCAATCCATGACAAATCATGATATTCTGCAGAATAGGTTGACTAATCAGACACTGAGTCCTAAGCTAAAACGAAACAAAGCCCCTTTTCAATACGTTTTAAGCTCCTTCACATTAAGCTCAATCATCCTGTATTATCAAGCATCTGTTTCAAAGCAGCATGAGAACACCCGGTTTGTCATGTAACAGGTATGACAGAGTTTTGGTTTTAAACACAGCGTATAATGCAGGACATACAGTAGATTCATAGGAAATGAATCACTTTTTCATCAGGATGTGCCTTTTAGCCTAGACTACAATAAGCCTGTTTGAGAGTTGACTCATACCAGAGTGACTGTATAAACACCTCAGGCTAACCACTAAATTCATATACCAGAGCCCAGCCAGAATGACTAACGCAGAATCAACAGTCGGTGTGAACGTAGGTTTGTAAAAAGAAATGAAAGTTTTCTGAGGAAAGGTGACATGACAGGGCTGAGAGCTGGGATACAGGAAATACAGGCCTCGTGCTCACCGCAGACTGTAGCCACTGCTGCCCACATCAGTGACTCACTTCCTGTTTCTGGCTGGTTCATTAAAACAGCTCCCATTCCACTCATCCCTCTCAGCAAGCACAAAATGGTTGCCTCCATAATGCTTTACCAGACAGGTGTTTAGGGAACAAAAGTTAGAATAAAGTTACCAAAATGTCTGATGGCATGACACAGTGCTGTAAGGAAGCTCTGGATTCCTGCTGCATGGTCATGCTGGGCAACATGTGTGGTTTTTGTCTACGAGTGTGGTTATCCCAAACTACATACAAAAGCCAACAAATGACAGCCTAGGGGGGTGTGTGTTCTCCTCTTGTTGCCTGACACACTGACCCATTTCTGCATGAGTGACTCACAAAATCACAACCTCACATCCGTGCCCATTTTAGGCAGACACGAAAGTGGTACACCAGGCCCTTAACATCTGTCATTTGGTCAGCCAATAAGGTAGAGACATTCCAGTCACGCAATGTGTTTTTGCTCAACAAGATGCACTTATGGAGAATGTGGAGAACTTACAGGCCCTTCAGTGTGGAGAACATATAAGACCCTTCAGAGCAAGTGAGAAACAGATACTCAGCACTCAGCAGAAAGGTGTCTGATAGTCCTGTAATACCAGGCATTGCGTTATTTTGAAGATGATGTTCTCTACTGCTCAAACCCTTAAAGTGTGAACTTGTGCCAGCACTCTCATTTTGTTTCTCCCCTGCTGTGGCTCTATGGTTAATGCAATGTGTACTTCCAGTGCCTGTTAAAGAGGATGTTGAATTATACATCAGAAACCAATGAGTGGGGTCCATAAAAAAGAAAGAGAACATGAGGGAAAGCTATCTAAATGGAAAGACTGGGAGAGGCACAAAGGAAAGCAAGCAAGGCAGCGGGAGAGATTGGATTCAATTTCCGGGCATCTTTCCAGCGTTGGTGTGTCCCCTGGGTCTGGTGCTATGTGCTGCAGTCATCCTGCACCATATGGTTCCTATAAACTGTGAAATCCTGGAGTCTTGATAACCTCTGCTGCCTTTATTGCATCCACCAATCTGAGTCAGGCTATGTTAGAATACATGCAAATGTGCATGCGAGAATGTAGGTGTGTGTGTGTGTGTGTGTGTGTGTGTGTGTGTGTGTGTGTGTGTGTGTGTGTGTGTGTGTGTGTGTGTGT
>JAUZSU010131903.1:0-16597 GCA_034780255.1 Parotocinclus maculicauda
TACAGCATAACACCTAACACACATTCAGTTTGCGAGATATGTCCTATATATATATATATATATATATATATATACAGGGACTACCCACTGAACCACTGTGCCACCTGCACTGCCATTATGTTATAAGTGGTACCTCGGTTCACGGCCACCTCAGAACTCACTAACGCAATTCTGGACTCATGCCGACTTGGCGCACTTGCTTAGATTTGCGAGTCACGTAATCACGATTCAGTACACAGTGATTGAGGGTCACAATAGCCCTCAGTAAAGATCTCTGCTATTTATATTGTTTTTTTCTTTATTTGACCATTTACAGTGCTGCATTCTTAGTTAAAACTAGTCTCCATGTCCTATAAAAATAGTTTAAAAGAGCCAACCAAAAGAAAAACAGGAACTGAAAGACACTGGAAAACTGCATTTAACTTAGCAGCTATGCTTTTTTTTAAATATACGCTTTGTGTTAATGATTTTGGCCAAACTGTAGCTTAATGTAAATGTTTATAAACATTAACTTCCTTCTCATAGGTTCTTCTACTATACAGTATAGAACGCTCTACCAAACACTCATTAAACTTATTGGTTCATGGTGCATTTAACTTATGTACAGTACTGTGCAAAAGTATTGGGTCACCATTAAAATCGTTGTTTTAGCCATGGTATAATGACCATATATAACATTTTATGATGGGACCCAAAAATGGCTTCATTACAATCTTTGTGAGCTTAACCAGATCTTAGCCTTTTTATTCTGTTCCCCTTCTGAGAAAAAAAGTTGTTTATTGGTTGCTACCATTTTGAAAAGACCATTCCTAATCATGCTTCTTCACACTGTAAAATGAGCCACCATGGCATCCCAATAAACCTTCCTGGTGTTGCGGTTTCTCCAGTGTAATGCCACATCATACTAAATACTTGCCACTGTAGTCTATAGAAGCTGTTTCTTCTGATTACTTTTCACTTTTATTAATAGTTCATTCTGTATTATCTGGCTGTAATCTAATAAAGACATGGATAAATAATTATACATGGTCATTACACCATAAGTTGCTAAAACAACTGTATATCTAATTTAACTGTAGATAAAATACATTTGCACATTACTGTAAAAATGTCTAAAAAGATAACTTTTGCTAAACCCTAACAACCTGAAAAGACAATAATTCTGACTAGGACAGCAAAATCATGAATGTGACTGACAAGGCGTTCCCCCTGCCTTGTTGCCAAGCTATTTACTAATACAGATGTGTGCCACATTCAAAAAACATCCACACACGCATGCTTCTTTGATCTGAGAAGGTTATTATCCTTATTATGCTTAATAAAATATTCCTATGCAACTCATATATGAACTTGTCAGATACATTAGCTGTTGTGGTACAGTTGTAGTACAGAAAATGTGAGTAATGTTTGGCTGGTGCTATGCTATTCCCACTGATTTACATGTGCTGGACCTGCACTCTGCAGCATGAGAACAATGCATGGATTGTGGGACAATACTTTCTATTTGACAATTAGGTTCTATACTGGCAGAAGAAACAAGCATATTAAGACATGCTGTTTCTTCAAAATGCATCACAACAGAGAAACAAGCAGAGAGAAAAATAACCCCTTAATGTGTGCAATACACCCAAAAAAACATGCAGTCAAGTCCCTGCTATATTCCAAAATAAATGCTTGCATGGTAAATGCAACAGGACATATGTTGCACTGTCACATAAAGACAACCTGTAATTCTATAAATGTTTGTCAGTGGTTGGGGTTTCTAGGGCACTCCTAAGAATTTCAGGAACCATTAAAAGATTTTACACTAGGCCCATATAAAATGAAACAAAATTGGTTAAGTTTTAATGGCCCCCGTCAGTCACAGGTCCTTAGGACCATCGTAACTTTTCTTCCTTATACGGCATACCTTGAGAGGGTGTTAGAGAAGAAAATCAAAGTCCTGCATGTAGCTTTATAGTTTGTGTTTGTATTTTATTTGGCTTATTTATTAATCGGCATAAGTGGCCATCTCAGCAACACACACAAGGTTATATCCATAGACAAGTTAATCTCAAGGCTGACAGACACACACACACACACACACACACACACGCACACACGCACACACACACACAATTTAGAGTAATTAATTAACCTAACACGCATGTCTTTGGACTGTGGGAGGAAACCGGAGAAAACCCACGCAGACACGGGGAGAACATGCAGACAGACAAGACACAGAAAGGACCCAAGCCACTCCACCCTGTGATTGAACACAGGACCTTTTTGAGCTTTACAGTAAAATAAGATTATCTTAAATAGTAAAAAAACAACACCTAGAAAACCAATATGTGGATGTAAATCAAGGTATGAAAAACTCTGCAGTATCTTTGCTATTTTGTCAATATCGGTGTCCAAATACTGTCAGTGTTTGTGTTTAGACATTGTCAACGTTACATAATTTTAACAAACGTAACACAATTGACATCTGTGCAGGTCTCCATTTTATGACAGTCCGACTTACAATATTTCTACTTTACGATAAAACCCCGATAATAAGCATAAATACATATTCAGCAGAAACCGCACTCTGAATTTTGAATTTTTCCTTGGGCAAGAGATATGCAGTACTATACTCTCCAGTGATAAAAAAAAATAGGGAATGCATAAGGAAAAAGAAAGGATTAAATGGACCACACACTCCGGGGATGGTAAAATTGCTGTTTTGGTTGCGAGTATCATGCATGATGACTGTAGTTCTTGATTCCACACCTGCACTTCCGCAGTTCACACAAAAACAATTACTAAGCATTTTCTGCAATGTTTCCTGTATTACCCTGTCTATGAATAAAGGCTCACGAGAGCACGACTGTAGAGGAGTTACGCTTAACTGATTTGCTGCACGGTCTTTTAATTTCCACTGCAGCTCTGCTTCTTACAAAGCATGTATAAGGAGTTCAAGCCAACATTCAACTTAATCGACTGCATCTGTTGTTTACGGGTTATTACAAAACTACACTGCTCCCAAAAAATTGGGGATATTTCATTATGGGAGATTTTTTATATATCCCCCCAAGTTTTGTGAGCTGTACATTTTCTCATC
The DNA here is from genome assembly GCA_034780255.1 of Parotocinclus maculicauda. Taxonomy (NCBI): domain Eukaryota; kingdom Metazoa; phylum Chordata; class Actinopteri; order Siluriformes; family Loricariidae; genus Parotocinclus; species Parotocinclus maculicauda. The sequence continues at coordinate 3,086 of JAUZSU010131903.1, forward strand.
TAAGCTAAGAAAAGGGGAAAAACTTATATAGATGTTATAACTGACATCTAGGGGCAGCTTCTAGTAGTCCACGTAGTCCACTTGGTTCTTTGGAAATCTTTAGTTAAAGGCATTTCTATAGATTTGTCTTGTCAGATATGAAACTACTTTTCAGAAATAAGATGTCTAGACTGCAGACAGTTAAAGCTCTTATGGCTCTGTTATGGCAATGGCAAGTGTATTGTGGGTCAGATTTGTCCCATCTGTTGCCAGTCACAAGAAAGTTGAGCACAGTTTTTAGAGACTGGTAACCATTATGCAGGATTTCCAAATGTGATTTCCAAATGTTGCTCACAGTTGTGGCTCTGTACTGGCAGTCAGAGTCGTATGAAGTTACTTCCATCATTGCATGACAGTCTGTGGGCCAAGGGAAAAGGCAAGTCACTCCATTACTTGCTACCATTATATGCTACCAGGGTCCCATTTTAGTCAATTTCTGACTTACTGTGCATTTATTATTAGCTCAATATTTATTCGTTTTGGTGCAGAGCTGTAATGAACAAGACTGAAAATAAAGCATTTTCACAGGTAGAGTCAAACACTTCTGAAAACACAGCTGGCTTCAGCTGCAACTCCAGGATTTTACATATACAATTAAAAAGCAGAGCCATGCCAGCATTTTATTTGTGCTGGAAACAACATTTTCTTTTAATTTAACCAAAAAAGAAGCCAGCTATATTTAAATGTTATGTTGACAGTATTTGTTAGACAAAGCTTCAAAATCAAATGATCTGTTCAATTAAAGGTTATATTCCCCTAAAATTCCCAGTGTGAGATTACGCCAAGACAAGGCTGCCAATAATTCTCAGGCTTACAACACACTCACCAGCCACTTCACTCAGTACACCTTGCTAGTATCAGGTTGGACCCCCTTTGGCTTTCAGAACTGCCTTAATTAATCAAGGCACATATTCAACAAGGCACTGGAAACATTATTCAGTTCCTTTTGGTCCTTATTGCTACATATTTGTCAGCTGCACATGTGTGATGCAAATATATATGTCTGCCACATCCCAAAGTTGCTCTATTGGATTGATTTCTGGTGACTGTGGAGGATTGAGGTCTGCTCAAATCATGCTCAAAAACTAGTTTGAGATTATTTTAGCTTGTGACTTGCCGTGTAGAAGATGGGTACACTGTGGTCATAAAGGGATGGACAACAACAAGTGGCATTAAAACAAAATTAGTTATGTAATGTACCCCATGCATACCAAGAAAATCTCTCTTACGCCATTGCTCCACCACCAGCTTTAAACACTGAAACAAGGCAGGCTGGATCAAAGCTTTCATGTTGTTTACACTAAATTCTGACCTTATCATGTGAATGTGGCAGCAGACTCTTCAAACCAGCAATCTTGTATTTGGTGAGCCCATTCTAATAGTACCCCCGGTTGTTTGTTCTTAGCCAACACCCACACCAGGTGTAGTCATATTTTTCTTTTTTGGACCATTCTCTGTAATTCTTGGAAATATGAAAATCCCAGTATATTAGCAGTTTCTAAAATATTCAAATTAGCTTATTTAGTTCCAGCAACCATGCCACGTTCAAAGTCACTTATATCCCTTTTCTTCCCAATACTGACGCTCGGTTTGAACTTCAGCAGGTCATTTTGACCAGGTCTACTAGCACTGAATTTCAGTCATGTGATTGGCTGTTGAGATATGTGTAATAAGGAGCAGTTCAGCATGTATTACATAATTAAAGTAGCCGGTAAGTGTGAACCACCATGAGAGAATCCCAGGACATTTTAATGATGAGGGTTACATAATGGACCTGTACTCTCAAAAAACTTGTAGTAAAATGGGAATGCATTTACCATAATTTACAAGAACATAAACATAACATTATTTTATGCACATTATGCACAATGGGGACAAAATCAGAGTGCAATATGTTTTGTAAATTACACTGCTGTCAGAGCAACAAAACGTTATATTTGTGTAACAAATTGTATTAGTATCTAATCCTTAAGCTGCGCTCAAATACAAACCCTTAACCATAGGTGTATCTTCCTGTGTTACATAATGGGACCTTAAAGGTACACACTGTGCTTTTGACCACTGGGTGGTGCTGTAGAGCTCCATTGAAAAACCCCTGTTAAACACAAGTTAGACTTAGGAGAGCACAGCACACAGGGCAGTTCTGAACATTTTCCATAATCAGAGTGTGGTCCACTTTAACATGTCAGAAAAACTAGGGGCAGACCAAGAAGATCTAGATGTATAAAGGTTTATGGGATGCAATCAAATGATAAGACTTATACACCGGGCTTAGCTTATTTGGACCATTATGGTCAGTAGTTGACTCCATGAGTTAGATGTTTGGGAGTTTTAATTATAGATGGGTCCGATCGGATCAAATAACAGACAGGCAGGACTAATGCACCTACCGATTCTTATTCCATCCACACTTCAGTCTTTAACTATTGGTTTAACTAAAATGTAGTGCCAAAAAAAGCATCTTGTAACCTTAGACACCATGCCAACAATAATAATATCAAAGTAAAGAAAAAAGCTCTTGTATTCCTATCAACAGTTATCACAAATCAACACTATTTTTAATCCTGGCTGCACCAATGCTAGGTCCCAAATGCAGGCTTTTACATTTTCATTGCTCTAACCCTGTTAAATAAATAGCATATGGGGTATTTTGTAAGCTAGTCACCAGTATAGGCTGGTTTGGTGATTGATGGATACCAGCATCGGACAGGTATGCTGTTAATACCAGAGATGCTACTAAATATATTCAGTGATTTAACACTAAAGTGCCTGTTACTCTGCCATGGATGTAAAATGAAGAACAAGGTAACAGTAATTAATTTGGATTAATTGCATTAACTAAACAGGTTTCTATTAGCTATCATTGCCTTGTCTACAGTGTGGTTAAGTTTATTTTAAAGATTTCCATTAATCTCTGGAAAAAAAACTTGAGAAACCAGGGTTGACTGAAAGCAATAGCTGCATGTGCTTTTGAAAAGATGCTTGTGGATTATGGGAAATGTAGTCCCATGCATGATGGATTTGCATGGTGTAATTCTCATCAGAAATCCAGGATAAAATCGACCATTTACCCATGCACAGGAACATTTTATTGGGACAGGTGCCAAAGTACGGTGGATCTGATGATCAAATACCCTGAATACAAAACATACACTAAAAAAAGATCACTGTTGTTGTTCAATAACATACCTGCAAAATAGCATTTTTCTGATCGTGATGTAACAGACTCCGCTCAGAACTAGCGGGGAGTCTTAACGTACGCCCAGTCTCCATGGAAACCGTGCAGAATCTCGGCTTTGATCATAAGTCGCTAATAAGAATCACGAACTTTAGGACTGAAGACCTGAGGCCAGCCAAGGAAGCGCATCCCTCCCCAGTCAACGCGCTTACACAAGCAACAAGTCGGCCGTGATTCGAGTTTCAATTGTCTCGTTGTCATGCAATAAGAGAGCCAGAGGCTAATGAATGCCCTAACGTTAGACAGCTGCCTTTAAATGTGGACACTGACTGTATTTATTGTGCTTTGAACCCCTGCGCCAGGGACATGCACAAACCCGAACGATCATGTGTCTGAATCATCCAAACCATCCGCGTTGGTCACATGGAATCCATGAAGATGTTCAGATCTACAGCCTGATCACGTTTGTAGCGCGGCGAGGCGAAAACAAGCAAGCTAAGCAACAACCCGTGTTCAACGTGCAGCCTGTTAAAGCTCAATCATCGGGGGATTCACTCGAGAAGGTCACGATTTTGCCGACTCGTGTTAGCAAGACGGGCGAACAGATGTTGTGTAAATCTGCAGAACTCACGTTATTCCGCAGATCCTGCAGAGCTACGCTCATCGTGCAGAAACACGGATCCGGGAGAAGCAAGGAGGCGAGCGCTTCCCTCACTCCACCTCTGCATGCATGGAGCTCCAGTAACCGGCGTGTTTAAGCCATGGCTTCGTCTTAAAGGTGCTGAAACACATGTGCACAATGCGTATGCATGCTGGTATGTCTCGTTACATTTCCATCAACGAGGCGTTTGTTCGTACACACTTACCTTTGAGAAGGTAATGAGCTATACGGCTCCTCCTGCTTCCGACCTGCTGTTTAGCAACATACGGCGATAACTATGGGAGATGAGTGTGATCATCCTGCATACACTCTGCCCCTTTTTCGCTATCTCACCCCTCCCATCTCTCGCTCCCTCCCTCCCTTTCTCAACACCCTACACGTGCACCAGGTGGCAAACCGTGGAAAAGTTTGATCCCCCCACCACCTTCAGTACACAAACATAACATACCGTCCTAAAACTGGTCGTAAACAGAAGCTCTACAGGTACAGGTCTTTAGAAATAATGGAACCACTCGTTATCTTTCCCTTAAATGCACAACAGTTGCTCAACATTGTTTTTTTCCAAATCTATACTACACACTATTCTATACTGTATACCTGTACACCCTTTAGAATCGTCTATTTCTGCTTAATGCACAAATATGACCAGATTTGTAAAAATATTCTAAGAGTAGATAAGGAGAACCAGATTAAACAAATGAGACAAAAACATCAGACTTGGTCATTTGTATGATGAGGAAAATTATCCAATATTACAAGTCTCTGAGTGGCAAAATTATGTTCCTTCTGCCTTTGTCTCATCATGTTTGAATTATTTCATCCTTAGTCAAGGATGTCTGAACTTCAGTTTGTCCAAAACACAGCTGCTAGGCTTTTAACAAAAACCCGACATATGGAACCCATCAGCCTAGTTTAGCCTCTCTTCAGTGGTTACAACGTGAAATTGAGATTTGATTAGTGGAGATGGTGGAGCACCTTGGGTACATTTGTGAGTACCAAGTCACTAAGATCCTCGAATCAAGGTCTTTTTGTTATTTTGTTATTCCAAGAACAAAACCAAGGCAAAAGGGAGATTGGGCATTAGCTGCTTGTGCACCTAAACGGTGAAACATTCTTCCCCTTGATATCAGACGCTCTGAATACACATCCTCTTTTAAGAAACACCTAAGGTTTCTCTAGCTTGTAGTTGAGTGCTTAACTGTGTGCTGCTTTATTGTTTCTGTCATTTATATACCGTCATAGTGTATGTTTCTGGTTTCTTTTTTTTTTTCATTTTAAGAATAATTTATTGTGAAACAATTTGTAGTGTCTCCTTAGAAAAGTGATATATAAACAAAGTTACTTACTTACAAGTGCAGCTATTAATGTTTCCATACTGTGAATCAGTCCTGCACATCAGCTTGGAGGACATTTAGCCTGTTCCTCTGTACAGCACAGGTTCAGTTCTGCGATGTTGTTTCCCATATTAACTGTTTCCAAATCATTTCTATTGGATTAAGGTCAGGACTTTGACTTTGGTCTCATCCATCCTCATGATGTTTTTTTTCAATACCTTTCTGCATTTGTCCATGTGTCGCATTGTGGGCAGCAATGTGAGATAGGCCTTTAGTTGCTACCAAGTTACCCCGGGTCTGTTTGTGACCCTCGCAGACTAGTATATGGTCTTTGGATCTTTGGGGGAGGGTAACAAATGGTCTTGAAATTCCTCAATTTGTATACAAACTCTCTGTCTGCGGTTTAGTGCGGTTCAAACTCTGTAGAGATGGTTTTATAAACTTTTCCAAACCTGAGGAGAATCATCTTTTAACCAGCTCTTTTCATGGGGTCCCAAAATATATTTTTTGTCTTGCAAACTGATACACTTCCACAGACATTGATGGTTAAACTCTGATAGATCTCTGTTCTTTAAATACAACAATACCACCTGACTTTTCACGCTCAAAATACCTGCTAATCTTAGAGGTCCACATATTTTTGCCCTGGCATATATTAGATATCATATCACTTTTTCCTATATAAATGACCAAATAGTAGCAGTAATATGTTTGTCATATTGTGTATAGACATAAACAAATCTAAAAGGTTCACAAACTTTCAAGCAACACTGTATAGATGGTTACCATGGAAAATACTTCACATTGTTTCCCTTAACTGAGAAATCATGACTGACACCCCTCCCCCAACAGGCAACAATTGCACCAGGTGGCAGCGCTTGTAAAGATCTCACCTATTTCACCTGTACAAACAGAAATCTAGCAAACCTGAAACTGATGCCTAATAAATGCTGCACAGATCTGTTTGCTCCCCCAAATTAGAAGTACTAGCATGCTAATTCCGCCTCAGTGGTACATTATTTTATTTTCTGAGTTTGCCCCCATTTTATTCTGGTTGCGGTTCCGTTAGGGGGTCCGGAGACTACCCCAGAATACACTGGACACCGGGAATCATGGGCAATTATATGGTATTCTGATATATGACCCAGCTGGCCAGAAGGCAAGACTTGGACCCAAGTGACTTAAATTAATTAGTAAATTATTAACTAGTTAATTGATGCTGCAGAACATGAGCGCTGGATGGGTCAGTAAATTCCCTTTACTGTTTTTTTGCCAAATGTACCTTGGACAAAAATCATCTAATGGTCTGCTATATTTAAAACAAGTTTTCCAAAGTTTATTTATTTTACATTCTTACACTTCGTCCTGGCCGGACAGCATACAGTTCTGGAAACAAATATGGCTCGGGTTAGGCACTCCAGTTATGAGAACAGCACATGTTTTGTTAATCAAATTTGGCTACTATAGGCATATATTTTAAGTATAATAATAATCACATGTATTGTTGTCTTCATAGCAGTTACCATTGTGTTTGTACTGTATATATAGCATGTCTCTACATTGCTCCAATAAAGGTCACTGATGTTTTTTACACATTTCATTCACAGTTTAGTGCTCATGGCGCACACCATTCAGAACTAGTGATTTGATGAGTACTGTTATGTGTAGTCCATTCCATTAGAATACTGTAAAAAAAAAACATTTTATCCAATGTTGGCAGCTGTACCAGAGTTGGCAAAGTCTTAAGGCAGCAATGAGCTTAAAGAACATTTTTAACAAGTTCAGCACCTTTAAGCCTTGGTAATTTTATCGTTTGCACAATTGACTCACATCCTAGAAAATTCAGAACAGTTCTGAATTAAAGTGGCATACACTTAAATGAGAAATGTATGAACTGATGACCTACTGCAATGTTATTCCAGAATATCAAGAAAAACTTTCATATGAGTGATGCTTCCACTGTAGATTTCTACAGGATATTTATTTTTGCCTACATACTGTATAGCTATGCACACTAAATTAAAGATTTAGCAAGATAACAATTAAAAGTATGCAGAAATGTTAATTTAGTTAACGTGTTAACATTTAGTGTAGGTGTAAGGTACATCAATTATTTTAATGAATGATAAAAGTATTATTCAACACTCTCTGGAAAAACCCTGAGAACAAATAACTTACCACACAATTGTTTGTGTTTTCTTTTACAAATTGTTCTCATAGCATTATTCCTGTGTTTCGGTGGTAAGAGCCAGCTGCTGAAACATCAGTTCCAGAGGACTTTGCTTAGATTACATTCATATTACACATGCAATATATTTTCTTGAAGGCCAATTCCAAGCCTAAACATTTAGATTATGTATATATTTTAATTATATACGTGTGCACTCATTCAGGTTGGAATACATCCTAAAAGTAGTGATGATATAATGTGTATGCCTTGCCATGCAGGTACAAGACTCAGGATAATCACAACTGATCATGTGTCACACTAAGGACTAAGGAATGCTGTCAGAAAATGCAACATCAAACAACAAAACACTGAGCTTCAGAGCCTGTTTGTTTGACAACACTAAGACAGAAATCCCTCCAATTTGCTTTCTAAGTCTATTTATTTGTCACCATCAGCATAAACAGGAAAGCGAGGAATGATGTAGCAAATTGATAATATTGTGGTTCTTCATGTTGTTCTACTATTATATATTCTTTATGAACCCAGTAATTACAAACAACAACACAACATAACAACTGAAAGAGTTATTTCAAAATAAATATCTCCTTTCATTTGTACATCTCTCTGTCATTCCTGCCAGATGAGAACACAAGGTCTCTATACAGATTACTCTGAGAGGCATGCCATCAGCAAAGCTTACCTTGAATAGGTCCAATGCCTACCGGGAAGCAGAACACACACACACACACACACACACACACACACACACACACACACACACACACACACACACACACACACACACACACAAAACACTCTTCTGCTTCTTTCTTCTCACAACCCTTTATATACAAATACTGAAAGGTCAAATAAGTGCTATGAATGTCCATGGAAAACGAAACCTCCATTTAATATCAATAATGAGGAACAAATAAGCAAATACCATGCAAACAAGTGATGACAAACTTCTCACTTCTTTAAAGACAGCAGGTCTGGAATAAAACATATGCAAAGTACTGGGGAACAGTCTTAGGCCACCAGTATATTGTTTTTGCAATGGTTTAATACCATATTTAATTATTCCTCTGTGTTTTTATTGGAATACAAGCAGAACACACAAGAAATTTGTACATAGTATTAAACATAATCAAAACCTGAATGTTAGAAGCAGTATAGCATCAGCTGGGCAGAGAAAAAAATAAAAGGCAGCCTAATCTAAAGAAGGTGTGCTTAGTGCTGAGGGAGGTCACATTAAATAGTGAGGTTTGCCTGTAGAAGCCATTTTCTTTTAAACTGTAGTGCTTTTTAAAAAATGTGTATACATATTTCCTGTTCATTTTCTGGGGAATAATGCTATATGGTCATTATACTGTTGCTAAAACAGCAAATCTAATGGTGGCCTAAGAATTCACACTACAGTATATCCTAAAAAACCACATTATTATCAATTTGCTACATCATTAATTGTTTTGCTGTTTATGCTGAGGGTGAGAGATAAATAGACGTAGTAAGCAGATTGGAGGGATCTGGTTTAGTTTCGTCAAACAGGCTCTGAAGTACCTGCATGGCAAAGCATGCATATTACAGTACTAAGAATATAATGGCTTCTTATGTAAACAATTCTATTTCAGGACATGTTTCAACCTGTACAAATGCATGCATAGTTATGATTATAATCTATATTCTGCATAATCTAAATGTTTAGGCTTGGCATTGGCTTTCAGGTCAGTATTTTACATGTGAAACATAAAAGTATTTTCTAAAAACTAACATTATTCAAATGTAAAATTTAAAAGAATGATTTAAATAGTTCACCAACAAGGTGTCTGCTTTTAGAACTAAAGAGAATCTTTATACCTTTGTGTTTATTTTTAGTTTCTATTTTTTTCATTTAATAAAATACAGTAATAAATGCATAATATGGGATGCCTGCATGCCTGTGACAAAGCTCTTGACAGCATATGTATGTTGAATTTAAGATAATTAAAATGATTAATTTCGGACATATAAATTAATTTACAATATATACGTTGTAGTTTTTCTAGTTAGTTGTATTTTTTTGTGTCTTGACAAAAGAAAAAAGAAACAATTTTCACATTATTTCATACACTGTTATTCATCATCTTCTATTACGTTCATCAATTCATTCGTTGTTTTCATTTCTTTTCGCTTCGCGACTTTGATGCTCTGCGCTGGTCATATTATCACCAAGGAGATGGGCTGAGGCGTAGTCATAGTATTACCATAGCAACTCCTCCAGTCTGTTGGAGGTCAGTGATCCATTATTCCCACAGAGAGGATGAGTGGGTGGAAGGGGGGGGGACGTCAGCGGGAGCTCTGGGCCTTGGGGGAAGGTCTTGCATGTTCTGTTAATATATTGATTGTTTTTTTTATTCCGAACATCTCACTGAACTGCTCTGGATTTGCTCTTCTATTTAATTTGGATGGAGCCATTTCTGTTGCAGTGTATCTGCCTTTATCATAGTTGCTTCCTTTTATTGGTTCATTTAGTTTTCTAATTGCAAAGCTCCAGCTGTGATTGTAACGAAGACAAGAGGATGAACTGAATCAAGCGTTTCAGATATGTTTATAGCTAAGGTAAAATGAGATCATCTGAAATAGGAGAACAGTTAACAAGCAAAGACTGCACATACAGTATTATAGTGCATATGTACAACCCTAATGGTTTGTTTTAATTCAAATCTTAGAATACATCCTAAAATCGGCATCACTGGGTATTTTCTCATCTTTGTCCTGTAGTAAATATTAAAATATGTGTGCCTTTAAAAGCAAGGGCTCACTAAAAATGTACTTAAAATGCTGTAGATACACACAACAAAATGTTCCAGCATTTAGCTGTGACTAAAAGAGGATTCATGTACTGGGTTTTATGTTCTAGTTAAAAACATTAAGGGTTTTTTTTGTAAGAGAAGAATTTGTAGAACACATTGAACGTTGCTGTTACACAGAGATGAGTGGTTCTCTAATTGCAATGCAGTTTGTTTACTCAAGCGCAGAAATACCACCAGCGCCATCTAGTGGTTTTCCCGTCCAACCCATACCCAAATACATGACATCATCCACAATGTTGACCGGGGAGGACAGCTTTCTGATAGATGCATTTACTACAAAGCTACATCATTTACTACAAAGCTACATCATTTACTACAAAACAAGGCACAACACGAAATTTACAGGAGTATGGTGATCTTGGCTCAGTTAACAAAATGTTCAGAACAGAATGTTCTGGCAACCTTTGCCGCTATTATTTCTAAATAATGTGATATAGATCATCACATAATAGCATGCTCAAATGAATTAACCTTTTAGTTTGACTTCAACAGAGGTGAGTACAATCTTTAAATATGTCTTAATAACTAATTTAAATCCTCTGACAAATTTGCCATTACCATATGCAAAAAAGTCATATTGACAAAATATTTAATTACTAAATATATGAGTCAAATTATTTTATATTAGTGCTTGAGTTGCACAGAGATTAAATTTTACTAGCTCACAAACATAGTTTGTGTTCCAGTGATATCTTCTGGATCTTCTGACCAGGCTGGCTATCTGAAAGCAAATGAGTGATGGGCCAGTTCAGTTTCACGCTTGACTTTACCGTTGGCCCACATACTGCTAATGAATGACTTTAAATGAATTTGGCTACCAGTATACAGTCAGAATTCCATCCAGCCCAAAATTCTCAAAATGCAAATGTTTTTTCAGGGAGATTAAATGCAAGCCTCGTGCAGCCCAGAGTCTAATGCAGCACAGAGTAAAGCTGTACCAAACGTTATTGTGACTGGCAACAGTTGGGCCAAATTGGGCCCAAAATACACTGGTCACCTAGGATGCACACACATTTGCCTGAGGGAGGAGAGGCCAGTTGGGAGATTATTTTCCAGCATTTGAAAAAACAACCCCTGCAGGGCCTGGGATATACTTAAATTATATAATTATAATAGTAATTATATAATTAAATTATATTGGGTTGATAGTATCTGTTAAAACCTTTTAAATACCAAAGTATTCATCGCCTCATTTTATATGCATTAACCTTGTGGCCATACAAGTTGTAGGTGGTTTATGTTTTTAGAAAACATAAACCATTATACCAAGATAAAATTTAATTTCCTTTTACATATGGTACAAAAACATTTAATGCAAATGATTGCAAGTGCAACAATCCAGAAGAGTACAATATACTGTAATGCAGCATACTGCTTCATCTTTACAGTTAATGCTATTCCATTAAGAATAACAGTTTTTAAATAAACCTTTACTATATGTCTAACACAAAATCTAAAAGGCAGATTTCCCTACTCAAATTAATTATAAAATCTTTCTTCTGGTATAGTTATGCCATAACCAATATGATTTATATTTCTGCTGATAAGAAATACATTTAAAGAGGGAGTCATACATTTAAGAAGCCAGCTTATTGAGGCAGGTTTAAAAAATGCCAAGCTGAATCTCTAGAGTTCATGACATTTACAGTGTTCTGGGAGTTTTAAGAAAATTTTAAGTCTTATAAAACACCACATCAACACAAGTATGAAATTATGTTGTAGGAAAGCTGCTAGAAAATCAATTAAAACATATTATGGAAACTACATTAGTATTTTATTAAGCCATGTTCTCCCATTTTGACATCTTGACTTTCCTCAAATCGTGGGTCATACTGATTTAAAACATTCCTGGATATTTTAGTATAATTTTAGTATTTATTACAGATGCATTCTTTCAAACACCCCTGTTATTCTGAAATTATTATTTTTATGCATGTCACCTAATTTAAAGTTATCTATTGCTAAATAAATTCTAAATACTTGATAAGACTGTGAAATATCACATCTATCCGCAGTACTCATCCTCTGATTCTTGGACATGTTTATTTTTTGTCGCTTGCTAAGATGCCACTTTTGACCTCAGCAAGTGACAGGGGCAAGGAGATTGGCAGCTTGTTGGCACCGCGCTCATGCCAACATACATCAAACAGTGGATAGACCTTCCCTTGCAGTTCAGCCTGAAATGAATAAATGAATCCAAGCTCATCAGTACTGTCTGCATTATAAAATGTCACTTCTCCTTTCTCATAGTCCAAGAAAAGCCCAACACGTTGTGGCTGACTCATGATGGGCAGGGCAATGCGTGAAGTAGAGAAAGCCTCGTACACATGGCCTTCTTTCAGCCCAATTAGCCACACTCCACCCTCAGGGCTTTTAGGAAGCTTACTCTTACGGCTGGTGGTTCCTTTGATTAGTCCCAAGCGCCATTTTGTTTTTTTTCCCACCTGTACCTCCCAGTAGTGTTTACCTGAGGAAAAGCCTCGGTTGGCCAGCACACAGTAACTATAGCTGAAACGCTCAGGGTTGTTAGGCAGCCGGTTAACGAGGACACCACACTCCACACTGGAGTGGTCTTGACTGAGCTTCAGCATGGGGTGAGCTGTGAGAGGGTCAAATTTTAAGCATTCAGGAGCTGCAAAAACAGTAGAGTTGCGTTGAAGAGTTAAAAAGAGATTTCCATATTTACCATAAATGTGATTCCAATAAGTAAATCAGGACACTTTTATAGGGCTCTACTCTACTGTATGAGACATTCATCAGTGACATAACACACTCTTTACCTGGCAGCACTCTCCTATGGAGTCTCTTCCAGACTGAAATTTTGATGTCACTGTGATTGAAGCCTGGATTAAACTGGATCGAGCTGTAGGTCCTCTCTTTCTTTCGTTCCCTCTGCTGGCTCTCTCTAAGCCTACAACATCACAGAATGCACCAAAGATAACTGTACTTACATTATATTGAGATATATCCACATCCCATATATAAGCACTTAGTAGTTCTACAATTACAGACTGTAGTGCATCTATTTCTCTATATACAATGAACCCTCATTATTTGAATGCTACCAATTCAGACATTGTACAGTCTGTTCTGAATATTTTTGCCACTAAATTTGAACAAAAACCACCACAGACCAGGTAGTGTTTTGGTGGTGGATCATTCTCAGCATGGGGCAGCATGGTGGCTCGGTGGGTAGCACCGCTGCCTCACGATAAGAAGGTCCCGGGTTCAATCCCAGGGTGGAGAGACCTGGGTCCTTTCTGTGTGGGGTCTGCATG
>JAUZSU010131913.1:0-16597 GCA_034780255.1 Parotocinclus maculicauda
TCGATGAAGGACAGAAATGTGTGGAGATCGATGATCCATCAAGTGACCGAGAGTCGGTTGCGACTGTACGGTTAATCCCATCATATGACCATACATTTCCCTCCATAAATATATTACTAACAATAATATTTTGTCTCTTTTTTAAAAATTAGGTTTACTTAATTCATTTTCAGGACTTAAAATTTCACACTGAATTGATTTTTTAGGTCGCATTTATGCAGAAATCTAGATACTAGATGCTAAGTACTGCATACAAATATCCTTTATTTCCTGGTCGTATTCTAAAAACAAAGACTATAAAATAATTATATACGGTCATTAGACCATTTCTAATGGTGGTCAAAGACTTTTGCACAATAATTCAGTGCAAGTTTTACACAGTGATACAGTGTTTTTATGTACATGTATGATATAAGTCCCTGTCTTCCTGCAACTTTGTACATAATAACTTACTCCTGCTGGGACAGTCTGGCCACCTAATGCTTTTCTTTGGAATGCGGGAAGAAATTGGAGTACCCAGAAAAAACACGTAGTCAATCTGATGTTACAACCTGAACTATAGATTTTATGATTAGCTTTTTTTTTTCACCTGTATTCTTCTAGGTCTAGTAAACTTTGTTGTGTTTAACTGGAAAAACAGTAGTGTTTAAATGAATTCTAATGATCAATTAACTTTTACATTACAAGTTAATTGTCAATTAATAAATAATGGAAATGATAAGCATTTATCAAAAGAGAATATTTTTAATTGCTATTATGGATGCTATTAATGATTACAAATAACATTAATTTGTTCTATTCATTGTCTGGCCTTACTAGTATGAAGATATTAAGGATGGATAAAGTATGCAAAGTAAAACTTTAATTTAAAAAAGGTAGTTCCTAAAATCAGTGTCTACCAATCTACCAATGTCAATTTATTCCAAAATCTAATGCATGTAAATATATTCACTGTTGCAATTGTTGTAATGGCTATCAAACAAATGTTGTAAATGTTATCATTATAAACACTAGTTAATTAAAAATACCTGGCAGTAAGGTCCTGTGGGTATGTGCAAATACGCAAGGTTTTGGAATTGGAGCCAACTGCATAGAGAGTTCCAGAAGGATGAAATGCAACTGCTCGCACAGCTTGAGTATCTTCCAGTGTGTGCACCGGTGTGAATGGAGACTTGTGCTTGTAATCCTGAAGCACACTTTAACATTATATGAAAACAAATTACAGTCTACCAGAGCAGATATTACGTTGGCGATAACACTAATCAACAATATAACCTAAACTAAAGTACAATATAATATAACTAAAGAACAGTGGCATTTTGCATACTTTCTAAACATAGGCATATAAGGCACCTTCGTTTATTTATGTTCTCTCACCTCTGCATAAACAGCACTGGGGATTCATCTAATGAAGGGATGCCTCGAGTCCTTCCTCTCTCAGGGGTGCTACTGGTGATAGCCCCTTTGGCTGGTACAGCAGATTCAGCAGTGTGTGTCTGATGTGCTTCAGCCTGCGTGCCATTACACTGCTGAGCTAAGGCTTGCACATCCTCTCCAAGATCTTCCATCCCCACATTAAGTTCTTCCAGTTTCTGTATGGACCTACATGAATAAAAATCACACTGACGACACCTACTTAGCCATGGATGAAGCTGTAGATCAATTAACCCCTTCAAAGTGATTCTTTAGTTTTAATATGGACAGCTCACTACTAATGATCTTTTGACTGGTACTTTAGTCATATGTGAAGGACGTATAGTTAAAAGTATGGACATGCATTCTGAAAATAATCGATTTCTTTTTTTCTATATCCATTTTCACTCAAATAATCCAAAAATATTAGAAGTTTTACAAGTCTTACATATTAGAGATGCACTGATCCATCAGCCGGTTTTTATATCTCATATGACCGATTGTGTGCCAGTCATATACATGTGCACTTGTGATGCTGACAGCAATACAAACACAGCCACACACATGAACAGTCCAGTGCTCTGAATTACGTTAATTCAAAATTCAGTTTGTGTGTAAGGAGCATTAAACCTAAACAGTGAGTTGCAATTCTTTATGAGTCTTTGCTCAAACTTGTACCCTTGCACTAACTGGTGAAAAAGACTCTTATCAAGGCTGTAAAAGTACACCTATAAAATTATATTTGTGTGGCCAACGCAACAAAGCTAAAGCTCAAGAAAGCAGAGTCAGACACAAGCAGTTCCTGCTATATTTCTTTAACAACTGTTTCTGTATGCTGTCATTTATAATTATTGGATAGAACAAAAAGAATTAGTTGAAAAAGAATAAAATGAATGAGAATTAATATTTTGAAAAATCCAAGGCAAAACCCTAACCTGAATAAAAAAATAATGTTGTGAAAGGAACTGAGGCAATACTGTACATAGGATTGAAGAAGTTTTAATCCACTCATATGTGCAGGACTGATTAACAGCTACAGACCAAGTACACCTAATTTGTTTAATTTAGTTCTCCTTTTCTACCTTCGAAAATTGTGTGAAAATCTGTTTATGGTTAATGTTTAATTTTGGAAATCGAAAATTCTAAACGGCTTAAACTATTTAGCACCACTGTAAATTTCTGTAAAGGGGTAAAGTAATGCCTCTCACATTTTCTTAGAGAAATACAATTTTAAATCAGAAAAAGTTAGTCCATATACTTGGAAAATACATATAAAAACAGTGTCACTTTAATTAACTTGTATTTAATTGCTGATAGCATAAATCTGAGATACCTGTGACAATACATGTTTTGTCTGTTTAACTACATTCTATTTGTTAATAAACATCCATTCCTGCATTTCAGGCCTGAAACACTACAAAAAGGTCATTGTAAAAGGTGATTGTAATCATGATTTGGTAAAAAAAAACAGCATCCACAACAGGCAAATATGACCAGAGGATCTCCAGTTTGTCAACAAATGTGTAAGAAAATTATTGAAATGTTTAAAAACAATGTACCTCAAAGCATGATTGGGGGTGGGGTTGCATATTTCATCTTCTATAGTTCATAATAACAATAAACTATTCAAGGAATCAGGAAAGATTTCAGTGCGTAAAGGGCGGGGAAGCAAGTTTAAGATTAACTTCAGTGATTTTTTAATTGGTCAGACAGCACCACCAAAGAACCACCTTCCAACAACAGCTGATAGACCAACATGGACAAGGGATTACTTTAGTATATCTTCATCAAACACTACAATATAGAATAACATTCATAAATAACCACATTACAAAGTCATGACTCTGATAATAAAAGAGGGTAAATGTAATTGACTAGCCTACAAAAACAATTGCTGCACTAAAGTAACTTGATTATAGGCAATTTACTTCCTACACCACATGTAAGTAGTTAATCCCCAAAGAGAATACTTCCTCCATCTGGCTCAGTACATTAAGATAGATTTGTTCTCAGGTTTAAACAATTGGTTGAACTCCCCACTGATACAGCATCTGCTTTGTACATCACTTAAAGCCTGTTTATGTGTGGCTGCAGTGTATCCTGTGTCCTGCACATTTGTTTCTGACCTGCTGAGGAAGGTCTGGGTGAGGTTGTGCTGGCCAGCACCTGAGGCCTGACTGGCTTGGTGCACTCCTCCCTCCAACAGCATCTGTTGGTAAAACTCCATCTGCTGTTGCTTCTGTTCCAAGTGATGCTGCACACGCAGCCGCTGCCGCTGAAACTCTTGCAAATGCTCCTACATACAAACGCGTGCACATGCATGTATAGTCATGGCCAAAATTGTTGGCACCCCGAAAAATGAAGTATTCATCTCAAAAATGTATTGCTATTACACGTTTTGTTTTGTATTTCCTCTGTGTGCATTGGAAAAACCAAACGTGATATAGTTTCATGCAAAACTCCAAAAATGGGCCGGACAAAATTGTTGGCACCCTTAACGTAATATTTTGTTGCACACCCTTTTAAAACACTTAAATCGGTCGCTTCCTATAACCATCAACAAGTTTCTTGCACCTCTCTACTTAACCCAAAATTTTTTGGAAGACTCTTGTTTAGCAAACTGCTCAGGTCTCTCATCTTTCAATAACGCCTTCTCCAAACAGCAATTTTTAGATCTCTCCACAGGTGTTCAATGAGATTTAGTTCAGGACTCATTGCTTGAATTTCTTTGGAACTTGATTGAGGCCGTTTATCCACCATCTGGACTATCCTGTGTTGCAACCTTTCATCAATTTTTCTCTTCCGTCCACATCCAGGAATATTAGCTACAGTGCCATGGGCTGTAAACTTGTTGATTATGTTGCACACTGTGGACAAAGGAACATCAAAATCTCTGGAGATGGACTTTACATTTACATCACATGCTTGAAACAAAGGTATTTACCCACAATTCTGTGTTGTTTCAATACATACAAAGGAAATAAACATGAGTATAAAAAAACTAATACTTTTTCTAAAAAAATTTCAAAAAGGCGCCAGCAATTTTGGCCATGACTGTACAATCAGCAGAACGAGACATGTAGGGTCAATATGACCAGAATATCCTGGCACAGAACCAAAAAGCATTTTTAGAATGTTTAATGGCCAAACTTTAATTAGGTACTGTTCATTCTGTTTATCTAGTTTATTTAGTGTCGGCAGGTATTATTCAATAGCACGATTAATAAATGAACCTGTTTTGAGATCTGAATAATTACCTCACTTGTTTCAACTAAACCAGTAGGTCCCCCATCACTCCCAGTGGGCTCAGTGGGATGGATAGGGTTTAGCTGTTCTGAAGCATTCAGTTTCTCTTTTTGTACGAGTGACCTAGAATTGTATGAAGAAAGCTCTGAACAGCAAAACATATGAGCAATCATTGTCAGTGCATTTACATAATCTGTACTCAAAGGTTTACAAAGGTGTTCATTTAAACACAAACACAAATACTAGTTTAATTTCTCTACTTATACAGTTATAGCAGAAAAATATAAAAGAACAAAAACAACAGAAATTATTTAAGAAAGTAAAACCTTTTAACCAAACTGATCACCAGATATGATTCTTCCAGAAATCAAAAACAGAAATTGCCAATTTCTTTGCAGAATAAGAAAATTAGGTGAGGTAGTAATAAAGATCAAATATTTATAGATTCCACTTAAAAAGCTTGTTTCATATCACGGTAATGGGCATCAAACCCTTGCCCAGGCTAAATGTCATCACATCAGTGAACGTTTTTGTTTTCTCATATAGAGAAGGGAACACGTTTTCGTTTTCAACACATTTGCACACGTGTGGCCCACTTGCTATCTGGATTTCAGTGTACACTTAGGGCCCTTTCATTCAGCGTAGTTGAACATAATAATAATATATAATAAGAATACATTTTATTTACAAGCACATTTCAGAGAACCAAAGGCACTGACAACAGGCCTATTGTTTTTCCACCAAATGTGCCAATTTTGTCTCTTCATATTTAAAATATTGTTGCATAAATCCCATAAGTATCAGATGAACTGAAGATGAAAGTCAGATTTACAATTTTGCCACAAATTACTACAGGTATGTGTACTAAAGAAATGCCCACTCTGGTGTGTCCGGTGTAAATGCCAACAAGAGAGTAGTATTTGGTTGCTGAAATGCATTGAGTTGTCATATCAGAACAAGTGATAACATTTTAATGTGATGCATCTCTCAATTATTCTGTTAAGGCTTTTGAATTGTTTATGATTTAAAACTAACCTATTGAACACTCCTAACATGCCCCTTTGCACACCCCTAGCATACCTGATGGGGCTATTTCAGAGCAATACTCAGGAGATCATGGTGTTAAATTTACTACAGCATACCTATCTGACGTTCCGTTGACGTTATTTTCCAACACAATGTGGCTGGAGTTTAAGCCAAAGTTTGCAAAAGAGTGTGACATCTGGGCAGCATCTTTTAAAATACCCTTTGTATTCTTCTCCTCCCTCTCCGCCAGTCCGTACGATAGGCCATCCAGTGCTGGGTTTAGAGAACGTGACATATAGGTAACGGCAGACTGTGGACGCCTTAGTGGTGATACTGGACAAGGTAAAAACTTGGCAAGGAATGGGGCAAGAAGCTCTGTATAAACTGGGCGTGCAGGCTTTGCCAGCTTGTCCACGTGAATATTGAGAGTCTTCTGCTCAAAGGCACATGCAAAGGCAGTAGGCGCTAGGCTCCGCATCCAAGAGATCATGCTCAGGTCTGGTTCATCGCACCCATTGCCACACAACACATCAATGCCTAGCAGCACCTCAGCCTCACAGATCTTCTCTCCTGTGGCCTTGCTCTGACAGAATTCCACACAGCACTCGAACAGCACTCCCTTTACAAGCAACTGGAAAAGTCGGTCTGAGCCAGCCCGGAATCCGGCCTCGCTAAGCTTGCGATTTGCCGGAATGAACTCGGCTACCATGGAACACGCCTCTTCGAAGCACTGTACACGTCCTGTGCTCGGGTTCCAGTCTTTAAACTCGGCATGGAGCGTTAACTGAGGGAGTGTAAGCAGAAGGCACAGCTTGCTGTAGCTCTCTTTGGATGGGCTCAACTCCTCCAGAATATGTAGGCATTTAACTGCATCTTGCATGGTCAGTTCCATCTAAAAACACAAAATTTGACAAAACTGCTGAAAATCAGAAAGCAAAAGATCATACTCAGAATTTCCCTTTTTTCACATTACTGCATTTTACAAGTGCAAGAAATACTGCCGCAAATGAAACAGGTCAACATTTTAAAACTGAATACTGATGTAAAATTAATAATGAACCATATTTACATTAGATCTCTAGATTTATAATTAAAGCAACTGCACATGTATAGCATTTGTATAGGGCTTGAAACGCAAGTACGACTTCACATTTATCTAGTGTAGTTGTAAAATCAAGGTCTGTGTGCGTATATATACACACATCCGTCCGTCATTATCTTACACTTAATCCACATGGGGTCGCAGGCCAGCTGGTGCCCACCCGGCAACTCTGGACGCAAGGGCAGGATCAGTCCATTATAGGTCTCACACACACACACACTAAGGGTGACTAAGGGTCACTTAGGGTCACTTTAGAGATACCAATTAACTTAACACACATCTTTGGACTATGGGAGGAAACCGGAGAACCCGGACTAAACCCACGCAGACAAGGGAAGGGCATGCAGACTCCACACTGAAAGGACCCAGGCCGCTCCACCCTGGGACTGAACTCAGTACCCGCTACCCACTGAGCCACCGTGCTGCCCTGTGATTATAAATTCATACATATATACAGATCTACGCAAAAGTCTCAGGCCACAACTGGATTTGTTGTTTTAGCACTGGTTTAATGAAAATTACATTCTGTTGATGGTTCAACATAAAAACTTTTGGACCTTGGATTTGTCACTCCGTAATACTGTTCTACACTGATCTTTATCAACTTGGTACACCGAAAAAGCTGCAACATTCTGCTATATCCCAAGTTTCAGGCAAGGTACTATATACTTTCCACCGTACAGTTGTCTTTTTTAGTTTTTAAATTCACACACCATCTGCCTAATATTGTTTAGGGCCTGTTAAATGAAAAACTACTCATCAAAGGACTGAAGGTTTACTGTGGTATCTGGCACAAAGATCATTTAAGCCCGGTAACAATTTACTTGATGGTCCAGGGTTCAAATCCCACCTCTGTCAAGCTACCACAGTTGGGTCCTTAAGCAAGGTCCTTAACCCACCATTGCTTGAATTGTAAGATTGCATAAATTGTAAGTTGCTCTGGATAAGGGCGTCTGCTAAATGACATAAATTAAAAAGTGGGAGGAAGGGGAAGGGTTGGTTTTCTGCAAGTTCATAAAACAGTTTTCATTTGATATTAAACTTTTGGACTTGACTTGCACATCAACGTTATTAAGAACTTCTTGCATTCCATATGAGGGTAAATTTTTAGAAAATTCATTTTAATTCAGTTTAATGCTCTGGAAAACTCTCCTGGCATTAACGTAGATTTAGTTTAACTTGTGTGAATGGTATTTTGTAATGGTAGTGACCACTTTAAAAAGGATAATATACACTACAAAAAAAACTGACCAGGAACAGTTTACTCAGGGTTCTTGTTGGGTCCATGACTCAAAGGCTTGGAGTTCTTGGCAGCAAGAGGGGCACACACTTTAGGCAAGTGGTTGTAATGTTATGAAAGGAGTCTGTTGCATTATGATATCACTATATAAATGAACTCACATTCTGAGGATCCTCTGATGCAGAGATGGCATTATTCACACAAAGAGCTTCCAAATATTTTTGTTTAAGAATGATGTAATGAAACCTGGGGGGAAAAAACAAACATCAATGAGACCATAAAACAAAATCTAAAAACTACTGCAGAACTTCTGTGTATCTGTACAAATAATTCCCTAACCTTTTTCTGTCAAATTTGTCCATACATTCCAGTGGCTGAATAAACTGAAGAACCTCTTCCCACTGGCCATCTAATATCAGTTGTCTGGAAAAAGTTGGAAAAAATAAATAACTAAATAAAAGTAAATTGGAATATGAGCATTAAAAATACATGCAACCTGTTAGGGTTTACAAGATCAATTATTTTTTAAAAAGGACCAAAACCAAAATTGTAAAATATTAGTCTTGTAATGGTTTCAACAGCAAATTACTGGTCAGAAAATTAGAAAGAGGGTCTTGTAAGTAAATTTGCAAACAGCTTAAAAAAAAGGGTCAGTCTAGGTCCAATCAATGGTAATAATTTTGACATTTGGCGATTTATATAAAAATGATTTACAGTTTGTGTTTAATGTTAAATTAAATACTCTACAGGATTCAAATCAGTGACATGTCATGAACAAAACCTGATGGATGTCTTGTTATCCTTTAAAGTATTAGTCTTGTTACAATGTGAACATTCATCTTCAGAAAACAACTTTTTAACTGGGAGAAGCAAGCCAGTAATATTTTCCTGTTGTTCAAATCATCGATTGACTTTTCACATTGCAGCAGCTCGTCAGTACCAGCAACTAAAAAGGCTACCCACAACACAACACATCTGCCTTCATACTTTATAGTGTTAGGGATGCATTCACTGTAGTATTTCTCACCAGATCTTTGAAGAAAGTTTTCTGGACCTCATTATGCAACTCAAACCATTATAAAGACACACAGCTCTCAACTACTCTGAATCCAACTTTCCATATTCTGCCATAAACTAAATTCTGTCTTTTATGTTTTTTTTTCTTTAGAAAGCAATGCCTTAACATATACTGCTCTACAAAAATTAGGGAATACTTCAAAATGAAATATCCCCCAATTTCATGACCAGTGTGTATTGTAGACACAAAAAAAATACAGCTACATTCATAAATATGCATTTTTAGTTGTCACAGATACATCATAGTTTGTGTGAAAACGAATTAGCTTGTTTATTTTTTGTTGCATATTTTTCTAAAGTTGCAGTTTTAGTTTTAAAATCTGCATTGTTGGTTAAGCTGCTCGCATGGTTTCTGTGACGAATTTGAGTTCATTTCCTCTCATGCATTTGTGGATTTCCTTACGCATTTCACACCTGCTCCACAAAAAAATGCAATCTTTAATCCACAAATGTGCCAAGCCACGGAACAAGTGACCGATAGATGTTAGTTCTAGATCTAGATATTAGTAGGGGGCATGATGGTGCTGGCTGGGGATCATGGAGACCAGACTGGGTGAGAACTTGAAGTGTTATGACTGTAAAACAGCTCTCTTGATAGGCATGTAGTTCGAGCCTGAGCCATCTCCACCACACTCTGAACATTATGTAGTTACATTGGTAAAATGTCCATACTATGAAAGTCAAGACGTAATTGAAATGAGAGCATAAGATTTGTACAACTGATGTTATTGGGTCATTTATGCTAAACTTCCCAGAAGACCACCATCAAAAATAATGTCTGATCATTTTATGCTGACCACAGACAATGCACAGTATAGCAAAATATAGTTAGCTAGTTAACAAACATCTAGAGTCTAGATAAAGTCCAGCCTAAAGTTAATACTTGATATTAAGGAATAAATGATGGAATGAAAAAGCAGGTTCACTGAAGTTATAAATTATGCATGTTTAAACCTGTGCTTTATTGCATAACTTTTATGAATATAGTTCCAAACATTTTTAATCACTGTAGTTGAACTTCCACTGGACGATGATGTGGGTTGACTCGCCATGCCGCTGTACTGGGAGCTTTGCCTTGTTGCTGGCAACAAAAATGTTATCTGGAAGCTTGCAGAACCCCCAATTACAGCCATATTGGGGAAAACCAACAGTGCCACCTACCGGTCGCTTGTTTTGTGGCTTGGCACATTTGGGGTTTAAAGACTGCATTTGTTTGTGGATCAGGTGTGAAATACGGAAGGAAAGTCTCAAAATCCACAAATGCACCAGAGGAAATAAACACAAATATGTCACATCCACAAATGTAGATTCAACATTTTATACATACATTAAAATTGAAACTGCAATGTTAGAAAAATATGCAACAAAAAAGAAACAAATTCATGCGTTTTCACATACAAATTATGTATCTATGAGAATCAAAAACATTTATTTACTAATTTAGCAGTATCTATACAAATGTCAGTGAGACATGAACTTGGATTTATTTATTTGTTCCTATGTTGAACAACAGTACCCTATCTAGAACACTCAGTGCTGCGAGCTTCCAAACACCCGTTGGTGGCGATCATGCTCTAATACAGTATGCCAGTACCGATAAAAATATTCCATATACTACGGGTTAAGGGGCATGGCCCTCATGATCTGCATATCAGTATATACATTTTAAGGTATCAAAATATATAAATTCCCATTAAACTTCTCTCATGATACCGACTCATGATATATTGAAACCACAATGGGGTTACTCGCTAAAGAAAACTGTACACTGATGCGTTTCTTTCAAAAAGATGGTTTTATATTGAACTGAAAATGCCAGTACACTACAAACCTTACAACCCCTAATATATTTTAATATTCTTTTTGAATTTAACTTTCTGGTATAGTTATTTGTCTCTTTAGTCATTACAAGCTTGATGGTAAAGTCAAGAGCACAAGACCCACCTGAGAAACAGCATATCATCGGAGTAGAGGCCATTAATAACACCGCTCTCTTTCTCCAGAGCTAGCATGCTGATATGGAGCTTTCGGCAGCCGAGAAAATCCAGGATGAGCTTGAGGATCTCTGCCTCCTTTATGTTAATCGTTTCTTCTGCAGTCATGGTGTCTAGATCCTGCAGATGGCCATGGTTACATCATGAGGCCAAATAAGCTCCATGTACATGCTTCCATGTTCATTATAGGGCACAGAATGTTTCCAAATGTGAGTTGTCCATAGCAGGTAAGTGTATAGTACACTAGAAGTACACTGGTCACTCCCTAACCAGGTTAAACCAAACCTACAGAGATTGGTGCTATAACAAAACTTGATCATGGCTCTTTGGAACTGGGATGCAGCATTAATTTGGCACTGGGATGCAGCATGGGATGCACATGCTGTCCTACAGGTGACTGAGATAAAGCCTCATGTATACTTATTAGAAGGTTGCAAATTTAAACTATTTAAAATAATAATCTGCCATGCCAACTTTGATAGGCCCTTGAGTGTCAATATTAGACAATTTAAAGCGTGTGTGTGTTGGGATTTAATGCAGACTGGTTAAATAGGAGAGACCAAGCACTTTCTACCTAACTGTACATTGTTGCCGTGTTCACAATAGTGATGTAATTCACTCTTCATTGGGTGGTGTGGTGTAGGGACCAAGCCCATTGTCATAGGGGCACTTGCCTCGCTCACAACGCACCAATGAGTTACTTAACTCAAAAATGTTGCTGTGAATAAAGATATTGGGGTAAGTAACCTCACAGCGAGATGGGTTTAACCTCAGGTGGGTGGTCTGGGTCATCTCTGTGTGAGTTTACTCCAGGTTTGCCGATTTCCATTCACAATCATAACACATGCTTTAGGTTAATTGATTACGTTAAAGTGGCCCAAGTGTGTGTCCTATGATGGATCAGTGACCTGTCTAGGGTTGTTCTTGCCTTGTGCCCTGTGCTGCTGGCTAGGCACCGACTCTCTAGTGGCAGAGTTCAGGATTAGGCGGAGAAGAAAATGCTACTTATGAATGAATGAATAATAATCTAAAAATAAATAAATGTACTTTAAAATACACTGCTAAGAAAGCTTTAACTGCTCCACGTAACACAAATGGCTTCATTGTTAAGCCAGACATGAGGTAGGAAACAAATTATAGGGTTGTTTGAAGGCTACAGGTAATGCTTTTTACATTTTAAAAATACATGACTAAAACAACGCATACTCCGTTAACTGAAATGTTCTGGCTTTTGATTCAGTGTAGTCAGGTTTGTATAGAATACTGTTAGCCCTGTATAACATGAAACATACATGATGTAACTGCATCTGCTTCAGTGACATTGAGAAGAAGTACAGACGCTGAACACAAACTGCGCATGTAGCTTAACTCAATTTCACTACACAGCGACTCAACGTGTGAAGCAGGTGGACATGCCACACAATTTATCATGACGTTACTAGATCTAACGATATAGTTAGCGTCATCCTAGCAGTACGTCATGGCCTGATCATAACCTTACCTTAAAAAAGACGGTCTAAAGATGCACTGATCAATTCCGCCAAAACAGCTTTCTCTTTCAACGTTACACTCGTTAGTCTAGTGAACTCTGCAGTATGGAACGCCAATAGTACCAAAACGTCTTAAAGTCAATTACGCGTGCCCCTGTTGTTCCCACCCAAATGCAAAGTACATGCCTGCAATCCATCAATCAGAGCCCGACAAAATGAAAAGGGGCGGTCCATTTCGTAACAATTCTTCATTATTTTGTTCAGTATCCGAGAAATGGAACGCATCCAGTCTGCATGTAATGATATCTCCTGATATCTCCATCTGTACAGATACTTATAGAAGCTTTTGTTTGTTGTTTATGTGTACATATATCACTATTTGGTACATGGACCATTCTACCAATTTAGTTAAAACTGTGGTCCCACTATGGCATCAATTTAGGGTCAGCTTAGTGTAAACGTAAAACCTGTATTATGAAATGATCATAAATGAAAAAAATAATTGCGCTTCTTCTTTATTATGATGAAGCATGACAGCAAATGGATGCAAAATGCATAGAGATACAAAGATCAGGGGACCAAAATCAACTTGAGGCAATGGTTCCTAGTTACAAATTGAAACCCTCTTACAGTCTGGTTTTATAAGTGAGAACTCATACTATTTAAACTGTTTGAAATATGATTTGGAAACTCTTCCACACAATTCAATGAAAAAATGTTTGATGTCATATCTTTTATTTACGAAATAAAAAAGCTGTAGGAACATCCTCTAAGTGTGGTAATGCCATAACTTTTTACTATAGGAAGTACCTTCCACAGAAATTGCAGCTCCACATGTAATGAAAGATAGAAAGTGAGCAGTGCATGTTTTGTGAGGTCTTCTTTGGTAAACCTCAACGTCCAATACAAGAGTGGGCGAACATGACCTATAAGCTGATTATAATTTTTGACATCAGTTCCAGCACAATGGTATGAACATGGATGTTGTACTGAAACAGACTGTTTTAATGTTGGATGAACACAATCATCCTTTGCTGTGGCAAAGGACATGCATAGTGAGATAACAGTCATTCAACTGTGCCTATTGACTTTCTCTTTGAAAAGCTAGGGCCTTCCTGATCTGAACTATAATACTATCACATAGTAATCATATTTCTATTTGGCCCCTTTAATCTCAAGGTTTCTCCCTTGTAAGCCTTAGGGATCTTTTTCTTTCCTGTGTTCGCCCATGGTTTGTTTATTTGGGCTATGTTTTTTGTAAAATTACCTGTAACTAAAGGTATATCTGTTACTAAAAGTGCTTTCTAAATAGTTTGAACTTGAAGAATAGGTCAGAAGGTGATCCGACTCATTTTGTATATGAAATTTTGCAGCTTGCTTTGATATTAGTGCTCTATGTTCAAGTGGATTGTCTGTGTTGTATCAGTCAACCTCAAACACTGTCACAGCAAACATATAGTGTTTTGTGTTTTGTGCTGAAGCTCTACTCAGGATTTGAACCCAAACCACCAGAAAATGAAGGACTGAGCTATTTCCCTACCACTGAGCTACCAGAGCTGCTTTTCCCTTTGAACTGACCAAAGCAAGCCAAGCAAGTTAAAATGGCTCTGACGTTCAAACATGTACAGATCATTTGATTCAGTCTTAAATAATTCATTCTTACTGTTCACAGATTTGGGGAGCAAAATAAAGCAATGCACTTCATTCGAGACCATGCAAAACTTTATTTAATGCAATAATACTGCATGTCTAATTGACAGCTATGAAAACAAAGAATCACTTGGTTAGAATGGGCTGATGACCTCACATCACACATTGTACAATACTAAACTGTGCTCATTTACAAATACATAGCCAGTTCCTTTTTTGGCTTCAAAGAATCTGATGAATTTACTACATCTAGCTGCTTTAAAAAGGTGTGTTTTCCTCCAAACACAATATATTACAGAACTGTTCGTTTTCCCTTGTCAATGTATAAATTAAGTTCCATTAATCAACTTAACAATATTTATTAATAAGAGCTATGATTTAATGCTTATGGAAAGGAAAACATGGCATATGATAGACACTTGATGAGAAAGAGTGGGTTTAAATAAGTTCAGTAAACCTTGACCCGTAAATAGCAACATTCTTCGTTATGACCTAACGAGAGCAACTTAATAAACCGCACCTTAATACTGCTATAACAGCCACAGACATCAGGCAGCAGTAGAGCTTTTGACATCCCTAGGCGAAACAGAAGTGAATCATAATAAAAACATTAATACTCAGTCTAAACCATGCATTAAAACGATTTAGTTTGGCACATTGTGATTACAATTCCTCTCTGGGAATATATTGTATACTGTAATCAGTGTTTTTCACACATTCATAGAAAAACAGTGTAAAAATTATGGCTTAAATTAACCACTAATCACAAATGAGAAAACTGACTGTACTGCTCTTAAGATGACACTATATGGCTTAACTTTACCATAAAGGGCAATATCACTGATACATAACTTAGAATAACATCAACAAATATTAGCTACCATGATTTTCACAACCTATACAAAATGTGACCCTTAATGACTTTTCATAATACACTGATTTAAACAGAATAACTGTAAAACAATTATTAATAATTAAATTTCAACCATAAAACATATTTTAAATATACTGAAAGAATTCACAATCCTGCTGTGAATCAAAAATACATAAACAGATAAGAAGTAACACAGGATATGCAAGCAAAAATATACTAATTGTATTAGCAAACTGATTTGGTTTAATGTGCAGATGCAGCACTGCTCGCTAAGAGGACTTTCCCCAGTTAACCAGGTCTAACTAAGCAACTTCAATGATCTTTCATGGAGCAGACTTACAATCACCTCAGTACATACTATATCATTAAAAAACAAAACAAAATAAGCCCACATGCCCAACGTAAGGCCGCACCATCAACATACATAAATGCAAAAAAATCCGTTTTACATACAAATGACATTCAGTGTTTCAATGTACCAATAATGGCCATTTCATCAATGCTTCGTTAACATTTTTGGCACAAACATTTATTTCCACACTCGTCCACCCACGCTTTAACTGAACTCCAGTGAGATGGTCAGGTTACAACTACAGGAGTGACACTGACACGCTCATAGTCTTTTACATTCCAGTTGTGCATATTTTATTTTAGGAAATGTGTGTTTATTGTGAGTGTTGATCCATGACAAAGATGCAGACATCTGTGTTGAGACTTTAAGTGTTTGAGTCGTTAATAAGAGAGAAAGTTTTGCTGATAGCAAGGAGCCACTAAAGGTGTTAGGATTTGCTCTGCACTACTTTTTTCGGTGTTGCTGGCTTCTTGGTCTGCCACAGGTGGCTGTGGATGGTTATGGCATCCACACTTGCAGACATGGTCTTAGCTGGGATTTGGCTAAACTGCTTTCTGTCTGAGTTGTATTTGTACAGGCCATCAATCATCTTGCATGAGATGAGTTTCGGACCAATGCCAGCAAGTTTGTTAATAGCTTCTGTTTCAGGGCAGTATGTGTAGACAGCACGAAACTGGCAAGCCGAATCACGGAACAGGATTAGGAAGCTGTTGGCATCTGATTTTTCCATCTCCTACAGAAAATAAACAGTGACAGTAATGTATGCTGTGAAATCAAAATAGTAATAAACTGTATATATAATGTAAAAGCTTGTGTAAGTTTCAGCTCTTGTATAAGATGGTGAAACTCTCCGTGACCCTTCCTTTTTTCCATAATCGGATCTGACTAAATTACGTTGCCATTTTTATAATTAATTTGCAGATTTATATGATGTTTCCCAACCTATATGTAAATACATTAAGAAAAAAACAATATCACACACATTCAATTAGGAGATATTTTTTACTGTGTACACCTACTTTATTCATGTAGCGAACGTTATGTCAAAATTATGGTTTTAACTTTGTGTTGCATAGTCGGATTTATATATATATATATATATATATATATATATATATATATATATATATATA
>JAUZSU010131924.1:0-16594 GCA_034780255.1 Parotocinclus maculicauda
TGAAAGTTTCATTATAGACTGAATTCATTCAAGCCCTACGATGCCACCCAAACGTTCTGCAAGTTCTACAGCTAAAACAGTCAATAAATACTTAAATAAATATAGCGTCCCTACTTCGTGGATTTTCGTTTATCCCGGGTGGTCCTGAAACGTAACCCCCCCGATAAACGAGGGAACACTGTATACCCCTTTTTGAGCACCATCTTCTGACCTACATCAGGATAACGCTCCATGTCCCAAAACTCAAATGGCAGTCGCCAGATCTCAATCTAATGGATTATCTTTGGGACATTGAGATTCACATTACGCATGTGCAGGCGACTAATCTACAGTGACTGAGTGATGCTATCGCATCAACATGGGCCAAAATCTTTGAGGAATGTTTTAACACCTTGTTGAATTCACGCCACGAAGAATTAAAGGGGGTCTAACCTGATTTGTCACTGCTGGTTCTCTAGTGGAGCTGGTAAACATCAAGGGCAGACATCATCATCAGCAAGCTCTTGCGCAGTCAGAAACAAGGCCGTCCGTCCGTCCTATTTTTAGCAGAACGCTCACGCAGAAAGGCGCAGAACCTCCTCGCGGTGAAGCAAAACTTCTTCCCAGCATCACCAGCCGCTCATTACTCATAGTGGGCAAGGTCAAAATACTTCATTGTTCAAATCCCAAAAGTCAACACACTAAATGAATTACACGGGTAAATGGTTAGCCAGGACAGAGTGTAATGCATATTCATTACACGGCAACAAGACAGGCAGTGTTTGAAATGTTTGTTCTTGTGCATAAATTGGCCATGAGATGGTGCCAGTCACCTCTGGCTTTGCACAAGAATTTTATTTAATTAAGCAATGATTACGCGAGATCTAGCTCAACGACGCTGCAGGTCTGTGTTAGAGGTTTTGCTCCACCCCAGCGTCCTGGACCGAATGGAAACAGAAACTGAACTGGTCATCACTGAAAGAATTAAACGAACCAGCAAAAACAAATAGCGCCTGTCCTGTGAAACGAATCAGCACAAATCTATTTGAAATCTCTGCTACGCTGAATAAGAACTGTCTCAAAGTATGGTCTCAAATTGAGATAGAGAAGCATGGTTCATCACTCCAAAGAACACGTTTCTGCTGCTCCAGAGTCCAGCGGCGCTGTGCTTTACACCACTCCAAGATGCCTGGTGATGTAAATCCATGCCGCAAAGCTCCCGGTGCCCAATTTTAGTGCTGAAGTCAATTCCAGAGGAGGTTACTCTGAAGATATTGGAGTTGTTGTTTGGTTGGTTGGTATCGTTTATGCACTATGCACTTAACCACTGGGCATGCCCGCTCTGTAACTTTACTTAACAAAGCACGCTTCTTCCTTAATATATAATACCAGTCATAGTTGGTGGAGAAATATCTAGGAAGGAAATGGACTATTTGTAACGATGCCATCCTATTATACTACCCTGCTCAAATCCAGTCAGCTCTTTAGAGTTTTTGGCTATAAGGAGAAAAGCAAACCTTTTTTGATAGACAGATTCATGAGAAAGGTTCCCTCTTCCATGTTATATTCTTGTATTGTATTTTTCAGTATTTAGATGAGTTAGTATTTGCCTGAGAGGGAATGTATGGGGATTTGAGAGTGTTTGGCATGTAATAAACTTCACTATAGCTCTGTAGGCAACAACTTCGGGATCTGATCCAAATAATAAGCACTAGGACACAGAGGCCTGTTTGAGGGGGTAAAACAAGGCTGGCAGAAGCACAGGAATGAGCCGAATACAGGACAAGCTGGAGAAATGCTGAGCATGACAGACAGGGTGAGGCTAAAACAAGAGTGAGACGAGGGATCGAGGGAGCTGCAGAGAGACAAAGTGACAGCTAGAGATTAATAACCAGATAGGCAACAGAAGAGGGAGTGGACGAACCGAAAGGAGGAGGGATCTGAGAAGCTTAAATACAGCAGTGCAAAGCTTTCTGCTCTGGAGTTCAACAGAAAGCGAGGCTGAAGTCGCTATCACTGAGGGATTCGACGTTATAACGGAGAGCAAGAAGAACCTGAGGGGTAATTCCACTAAGGATTGTAAGCGAGCCTTGCAGCTGTCTTCGCACAAAAGTACCACACATGGTGTGTTTATGGAATAACGCACAATTTCAAGACGCGCAATTTACAGCAGACAGTTTAGACTGGGGTCACATGGCATAGAGGCTTGGGTAAGATAAAAGCCTGGAGGAGAAGGAGTGAGGATTGGTCTCACCAGACTTGCATGGAAAAGAACCCTCACCAGACTGGGAACGGATTCCAAGAAGCATCTACAGAACTGAGGAGCTCTCTCCAAGCTTTAATTTTCCAATCCTGAATCCAGCACAGCGCTTAATGTGGAACATCTACAGACCACCGAGTTAAGGAACCATCACCAGGGTGTTTTTTTTGTTTTGTGCTTTCTGAGGATTAACTGCTGAATTAACTGATTAACTGATTGAAAAGGATCCACCTCAGCAGGATGTTCTGTTTGTGGTACTTCGTCCTGTCTTAAGATCACATTTAATGATCAATGGATCAAACTTGTGCATTATTAACAAGGAGCGAGTGATGATCAACAGACAGGAAAGGAATGAATATCCATTTCCAAAGATTTCTTTCCTTTTCTTAAAACCATACAGCATTTAAATTAAAAGAACATCTACGGTGCAAGATCCATCTTTTTCCATGCAAAACCAGTGTGGTGTTTAATACAGAAAACATCCAGGCTTGAAGGACCTGAAGTTCCATGTCCAAGGTGTCTTCTCCTCAAGGTGTCTTCTCCTCAAGGTGTCTTACAAACAAGGTGACACTTTCATGTCCTAAAACCAACGTGTTCTTAAACAAGAAGCATATCCAAGGTGTAAATTTGTCCTCCTAAATGAAATTGAGAAACTCAAACACCTCGAAGGCTTTACTTTGAAGACTTTATCCATTTCTTCACAATCTAACACTCCCAGAAGCAAGCACTTATCTTCGTCCTGGACTGGGATGGGACCAGAACACTGAGGACCACCCAGCCACAACAAGCCCTCTGACCCTTCACCATGTTACCGTTCATTGGTCCAAAAGTGCCACTGTTGGCCCTGGTCTTAAGCCTCATGCTTTTCACGTGCACTGCCCAGGACAACCAAGAGGGTTTGGAGTTTGAAGAGGACAGCAACTCTGTAAGCACAGAGAGCCCTGTAAGTATAAAAGTAACATCCATGCACATGTGGTGCACATCTGTTCTACTACATGGCGAGGTCCTGAGAGAGTCCCAAGGTTATTAAAATCCAGGATTATTGGCACCATTGGTAACAATAGGTAAAAAAAATGTCTATTGTAAATGCATGCTGAAAAATACTCGATTGAAGTCTGGGAAAATAAATGCTTTGAACAAAACCACATGTAAATTTTGGCACCCCTGCATTTAGCACTTTGTGCTCTTGTTGCCAACTTTAACATTGCTGCCTTCTCATGCTTGATGGAGGGTTTAAGAAAGGTTTAGGTCAGGGATCTGGGGCAGATGTTTAAACACTAGGTTCACTAGAGTGTTGATGGATGACTAAGGGAATTTGGGCTTATAGAATATATAGAATAATTTCTTCATATTTTCTTGTCAGAGTTCCAATACCACAGAAAGTCCATCAAACACCAACACACTGTCCCATACTCTTCCAGTTTGGTGTGCCCCCATAACCTCAAATCTCCTCGTTGATGGAGGACAGCTAGGGCTGATTTTTACCATTAAACTGAATTCGCACCAAGGACCGGACTAAGCAGTGAATTCCAGTGTCTCCAATGGCCAGCATGGAGCACTGTTGCTACAACCAAGAGATTGGCAAATTTTATCTGTTCAATGTCCAGCCAGGGCAGAGGCACCACTATAATTAATTACTGGTCTCAGTGGTGATTGGTAGACATGGCTTATGTCCAGGCTCAAACAGGGCCAAATTAGACTATGGACCAAAGCAGAACGAATTAAATTAAAACAGAACGAAAAAGCTATGAGTGATGGGGTGAATTCTGAAAAGAACGAAGGATTATTGCAATAGTTGTGTTGACTTTTCCTTTAATTTGTCACCTGTCTATGTAATAGACCTTAAATCCTGTTTAAATAAATGTTAAACCTATACTGTAAATCAATCATCTGAGATTCAGGCATGTCAAAACATTCAGATCGTAATGACTCATGGTAAAACAAACATGGCTCTGTCAGTGTACAGTAAACAAAGCCTGAGCTACAGCTAATGTCTGATAGCTCATACTAAATGACAGTCTTACCTGGCTGAACACGCTCTTCTGTGTTGATAGATAACCTGGTGGGAATGTTAGCACAGATTAATGAGGAAAAATGCTGAAATTTGATAACTAGCTCTTCTGCAGGAGGCTGTGTCCTCAGATCTGGACATAAGCAGTCCTCACCAGACATGGCTCGTCTTCAGGGAGAACTCCAACAAGGGCACGACCAAGAGGCCCAAACAAAATAAAAGAATCTCAAAGGTAAGTTGGGTGTCTGAGGTGGAGCAAATTATGTATATCAGATACTGAATTTATGCAAATTTTTCATACATGGAAAAACTTGGGCAGCATTAGCAGGGGGCGCTGTAGCCACCTCTCCCTCAGGCACATGCCTGCAGGATGCCCAAATTACCGGGAAGCCCAACTTGCTAGGGACCTGGGCCGTTGCAACTTTTATTTAATGTTTTGTGTCATATACGCACCTATAATTAATAATTATAACGTATTATTAATTATTTTATACCAAATTATAATCTGCTGATCCTTCTGGTTGAAATAAACCTTCATTTACTAAACCTTCACTAGGCTATATTAGGGCTATAGACCCACCCAAGTAAATCATTTTCAAAAGCACTGAACTATATAGTCCTAAACAGTTCCAGAACTTATCCCTGGAATTCACAGAGTGCAGGTAAGTATGTCCAGCCTCTCCCCCCTCAGGCATATGGCAAGGTACTGTCAGGACTCGGCACCAGAACACTAGAACAATTCAAAGTGAGATTAAATAGATTCACAAAACAAGGCTTCTTCTGATTAACAAAAGGCACTTTTAAGTACTTTTAGTAATACAGATTTTTTCATAGAAATCTCCTGTTTGTTTTCTAGCATGGTCTGCCTGGTCCACCAGGTCCTCCTGGACCTCAGGGCCCTCCTGGTCCTCCTGGTCCACACTTACCTAACCAGGACGAGATCCTAGAGGATTTGCAGCTACAGGTGAAAGGTATGGAAATATGTTTCGTGGATATTAAAGGAGAAACTCTATTTATGGTTTATATTTAACCTGGCTGTTTAAAACTGGATGTCACTTAAGAACATAAAAAGTTAATCCTGGTTTCGACAGCTTGTTCTTAAACATTCTTTTCCTCAGGATGGGCTATAATGCTTCAGAAAATCAATGGGATAAACACTGAGATTTAATCTTGACTTTCAAAAGTCCCAGTCAGGGTTGTGACTGGGATCTCCGAAATTCACATGGCAAATCAAATGTGTACCCTTAATCTGGTGCCAGGCCAATACTGGGTTGAGGGGCTGGGGGGCTGGAGAGGGGTCGCTATTGCAGTGGTCCATGTATTTGGCTCGACTGGTGTGGGTCACCCTAAAAGTAGGGTTGGTGTGTATGTGTTTTAAGATGTATAGAGAGGACTTATGAACTATGGGCTGTGTCTGTTCAATGATGTGCCACTGACCAGGGGTGCCCCCACATGGAACTGTGTGGGGGTTTAAGTCCCTGTTGGGCCCTTGAAAAATGACTAACTGTAGTGTCGGAAAGCTCTCATAGTGAGCAGCATGTAACCGCTCTACTACGCTCACTTGTAGTTACATAAACGAGACGTACTGCACAGCTCAAGATCAAACGTCTGATAAATCAGATCGAGTTCAAGTTTAATCCTAGCCGTAGGACAATATTTCACAGCTGCCTGTTGCAACCGCGTCGAACAAAACTATGTGTGTAAAACAACCAGTCTGCATGTCTGTACAGATATAAATCAATCCGTGGATTTGCTATTCGCTTCTCTTCCAGTATGAGCAGCGTAAACAACCAGCAGATGTAGGGAACAATCTGAAGTTTGACATTTATTTGTCATTTTAACGCACAGATTAGTTCAGTTTTGGCCCTTTAAAAATTTACAAATGTCAAATTTATTCTTAAAAAACACCCATTACAGGGGTTTTGTTTACATATTTTGCCATGTTCATAAGAAAGCTGTTGCCTGCTCATGGTTTGTTTGGTAATCCCTCAGTCCAATTGGTCCAGATTTATCAAATCCAGCTGTCTTTCCAAACAACTACATCTACTCCACCCAAGGAGGATTAACCTTGGTCCTCCCAAGGTTTCTTCCTTCTACATTCAGGAAGTTTTTCCTTGCCACTGTCACCTTAGGCCTGCTCAATTTGTGATTGGTCTTTTAAGATAATATAATATTGTAAAGCTGCTTTGAGACAATGCTCCGTTGTTAAAAAAAGTGCTATATAAATAAATATGACTTTGACATGGGTTTAACAAATCAAAAAGCCTTACATAGAGCGTTTTAAAGCACGTCACCATTGCACTCTGGACAGAGGGAAGTAAGAAGGACAGTGAGAAAGCGAGAGAGAGAGTGAGAGCGAGAGAAAAAAGAAAGAATCAAGGAAATAAAAAAGAAAGACTGAAAGCAACAAATACAACAAAGACAGAAGGAAGGAAAGAGTAATTAATAAAAAAGAAAGAAGGAAAGTTCTAAACTTCTAAATTCTGGGGGAAGGAAACAAGCAAGAGAAAAACACGGCAAGAAAAAGAAGAAAACGCTCTCCTGGATGAATCCCCACAGTTACAGTTCAAAATCTTACAGAAAGCCTTCCCAGAAGAGTGGAAGCTGTTGGAGTTGCAAAGGGGCACTACCTCCATATGGGACGGGTGGGTGTCCCAAAACTTTTGTACTTTATGATAAATAATCCAATGTTCTTACAGCAATTATTGATTCATTAATTAATGCTTAGATGTTACATATACTGTATAAACATAAGGTTGATGTGAAGGTGTCGACATGTCGATAGATCAGAAGGTAGAAAGAGTAGCTAAATTACCATTAATGAAGGAAAATAT
Source organism: Parotocinclus maculicauda (assembly GCA_034780255.1). Lineage (NCBI taxonomy): Eukaryota > Metazoa > Chordata > Actinopteri > Siluriformes > Loricariidae > Parotocinclus > Parotocinclus maculicauda. The sequence goes on from JAUZSU010131924.1 coordinate 7,085, forward strand.
GAGAGTTTCTCTTCACAGCTCCACTATAATTACTGTATTTTATCAAATGTTCCATCTAGCAGCGGCACAAGGCTGTAAATCTTCTGCCTAGCATTTGCCTGTCTTGCCTGCCGAACAGCTAACTGGTTTCATGCCAGATCCTTACATTACAGGTTTTATGGGTGGCAGTGATTCCACCACTAACGTGTAATGAGCTGCTAAGTGGAATGGAACACCAGACTCAGTGCATTTCAACTTAATTACAAAATCATAACCTCTAAATGAGGTCAAAGTAATTCAAAGGAACTTCTAACAGTTTTATTCTGCCATGCCAATACTATGACTAATACTAAATCTGTCTCATAGGGTTTTTAATTATTCTTTAATACTATTTGATTGATATTCTTTAAGACAGCGGCTCATTTTTTATGACTCGACCCCATAGAGCCTTTAGAGATTGGTGACTATGACAGATTTAAAGCTAAAAGCTGAGTTCTGACATCTGGTTACCAAGAAAAAAAAAGAATGAGAAGAATGAATGAGAGTAAGAACGAGAGAGAGAAAAAGAAGAATAAAAGAATAAATGGAAGGAATAAATAAAATAATTTTTAAAAATGAAGAAAGAAAGAAAAGAAATAATGAAAATAATTCAAGAAAGATAGAGAGGAAAAAAAGAGAGAAAAGGATAACAGAACAAAAGGAAGAAATAAATCAAATAATTTTAAAAAGAAGAAAGAAAGAACAAAAGAAATAAATAATAGAATGAAAGAGAGAAAGAAAGAAAATAATAATTGAAGGAAATGAAGAAATACATACAATAATAAAGAACAAAATAAATAAATTAGTAAATAAAAAAATAAAAGAATGAAGAAAGAAAGAAAAATAAGGAAAATAATGAAAGAAAGAAGAAAACAACCAAACAACGAAGGCAGGAAGTAGGAAAGTAAGAAAGAAAAAAAGAAAAAGAAATAACAGAGAGAGAGAGTAAGAGAGAGAAAGAGAGAGAGAAACTGGATTAAAAGAAATAAGACAGGCAGACCAAAAAGAATAACAGACAAAAGAACAAGAAGAACAGAATAAAGAAAGAAAGAAGAAAAGAACGAAAGAATGAAGAAATGGAAATAAATGCATGAAAGGAAAAGGAAAAGAAAGTTGGAACGATTCTCGATTAAAAACTTACGGCATACAGCGTGAAACACATTCTGAATTGGAATTTAGCTTTATTTTCGTTATTTCGCTTGATTTGTTCAGAGAAAAACATGAATCCGAGCAAAAATGTTTACCAACAAGAAAAAGCACTTTCATATCCTAACGACTACACTTTAAAGTTTATTGTACAGTTAAGAAAACAGGTAAGAACGTAACATTTTCAAGAATATCACTAACTCCAAAGCTAATCGGCACCTAGTGCAACACTTTCCGTTTTAGGTTTACATTGTTTACATTACAAGTGCTTGATAAGATTCGGCCAGTTTTTACTAGTTTGCATTTACGGGGTGAATCGGGTTTAAAAAGCCTTCATTTGGAAAAACTTGCAGGTTTTGCGTCAGAGTTCGCATGGAACAGTTTATCTAGCCTTTGTGTAACTGATGCCTGACTGATGTTTTGGATGCTGGCCGAAGGGGTGTGTGTGTGTGTGTGTGTGTGTGTGTGTGTGTGTGTGTGTGTGTGTGTGTGTTTGGACACGTGTGTGTATTGTCTGGCTCGTTTGTTGGGGAGGCAGCTTGTCTGATCGTGGGCTGAGTTGATCCCCTAATAGGTGTAATTTTCTTGGACGTCAATGCGACTTGGCCCGGATTAAGAATTCCCTGGATTCCTCGTCTTGTTTGTGTGTGTGTGTGTGTGTGTGTGTGTGTGCAGTGTTGGCAGACAGCCAGCATAGCAGACACAGGTCTGTTTGTGCTCTGGAGCAGCGAGCTGCAGGCTGTTCTGACAGCAATATAAAACATAAAGGCTCTTATTCAGAGTGGCGCCGCAGACTCCGGCATGTTCGAGCTCTTCACGAACGCTCGCACATGGGGTGCACACTAGATCTCCAAATATTTACGTCTCCCTTTCGCCCGCGGATTGTTTAACGACTTTACGAGCGGCCAAGTGTCAGTCAGAGGTAATCCCGAGTGTTTCTCCTCGAGCTGTTTATCTTTGGTGTTTTAAGATTAAGAGGCACCTCGGGTGTGAAGTGCTGACAAATTCCAACGCAATTCCGATTTACAGTCAGGATTATTGGCGCTCGTGGCAAAAAAGGGATTTGATTTGATTTGGGGTGCGCTGACACGGGATGAGAGATATCAGCCACGAGTTTCTGTTTAGTGGGGCAGAAATACGCCTGCAGGGGGACAGGGGAATTAACATTTAACAGAAATTCACTGGGCGCAGGCACGTGTGTGCACTGGTTGAGGTGCCAATTTCGACCCTCAAGATGCGAGCACCGTCCTCAGTTATCTAATTCGAGTTCAATAAGGCAGCAGTCTGTTCTGGTAGTGGATGTGGTGGTCTTATAAGGGATGGACATCAAACAGGTTATGGATGGATGTTATGGGACAGAGCAGTGCCCCCTGCTGAGTACCAGGCTGCCTAGTAGCAGACCGGTCACCTTGCTAAATCCTGTCCACATCCAACAACAGGAATGGGAATATCAGAACTGGACTCTTGGAAGAAGGTCGTTTGGTCCGATGGACAGTTGGGTGTGTGGGCACCGTTTGGCCACCAGGATGCCATGTGATCTTCTGGGTCTGCATTCGTGTAGAGGTGAATTTGTCACGACCTAAACACCGTTATATTTTTATTTTCAACGTTTTAAAGTTTTATTTTCAATAGTTATTAGCCCAGGGTTACCAGATGGTGGTGTTTGTGAGAACTGAATAAATAAAATAAAAAGCTCTACACTTTTTTCCTCTCAGAGATGGTGACCAGTCAGTGTGCGCTGTGTGAGCAGGCTCCCCGGATAGCCACGGCCTTCCACTGCCACCTGTACCGAAATCTGCTGGTACACCGGAGAAGCCTGCAGGAAGTCCAGCCCTTCAGCAGAGTGAGCCACAACCACATACCCACACACGACTTCTCTAAAAGCTAGCAGAATATCACTGTTATTATGGGTACATATATGTCAGTATAACCCCCAGTCTTTGGGGTGCCCCTCCTAAACATCTGTGGTAACTGTTTGGAGGAATTTGATCCCATCCCTCCATTCGGGACAGTTTTAGCTCCGGAGATGTTGCTGTTTCCCCTCCCTTGAGCTTTAACTCTTTGGTCTTCATGTTTTTCAAGTCGTTGTCCAAGTCCAATCATTGACTTCACCTTTTTTGAGTTTTAGATCACTATATAATACTTTCTTACTCTCATGTGTGCCAACCCTTTTTCCTAAAATACTAACTACACCTTTAATCCATGTATGCTGTAATATTTATCGTTGTGAAATGTTTCGCATTGTTTTTTTCCAACTCTGTCACCCATTGCCATATTTCCTGAGATGTGATTTAAATAATTTTGACTGGTACGGGAAAAGAGCTGGTGACAGAACAGAGCAGCTCTGTTGGGTTCAGTAATGGGTTCTGCATGTTTCCACAGCCCTCGGACACACAGCAGTTTCATCAGCGAGGTGAAGGATTTAATGCCAGTAATGGGCGCTACACTGCCCCTGTCTCTGGCTTTTACCAGTTCACAGCCAATCTGATGCTGGGTGAGATTATCAGTGACACGTACACACACAAACACACACACACATGGTATGTAAACACATCTTTTAGTTGTTATACGGTGTTGTTCAGCTTTTGCGCTGGAGATTTATCAACACAGTGGTACTGTGGCGTGAAGCCTTGTGATCATACCACAGTAATTAGTAAGATTAGTAAAAAAAAATTGATTTATTAATACAGTTATAAAATAAAAGCCAAACTACTGAATGACAATGACCCATGCTGACCTTTTGCCAAATTACTGACTAAACCTTTAATAAAATAAAACTTAAAATGCATATATTTCTTATATTATATAGTATTATTTTCTGTATTTTATCATATTGTTCATACTATTGTACTATCAATAGCACTGCACTAACTAAACAAGGGCAACAGCGAAAAGGAAAAACTCCCTAAACGTTATAAGGAAAACACTTTTTTGCCTAAATGATATACATAAGAATCACCTAATGATAACCTCAAGCTTAGTATTTAAAATTGAATAAAAACATATTTTAAAGAAATAATATTATGTAAAAAAAAAATTAAAGAGAATACAATATATAAAAAGTAAAATAAATAATTGATCCTAGTCTGGTCTGTCGCTCGATATTTTACTTACCCCAATCCAAAACCTTCAGGTTCTCTTCACATTTTTTGTTATCCTGTTGAATAAAAGGTTACACATACGTTATAGGAATAAACTTAATTCTAATTATTCCTATTGATTTTAATATATATTCTAAAACATATAGGAGGAAATGTGTGCAGTCAAAATCATATGTATTTATAAAGCGTTTTTGACAATTTAGCATTGTCTCAAAGCAGCTTTACAATATTATAATATCTTAAAAGGCCAATCCCAAATGAAGCAATCCTAGGGCGACAGTGGAATGGGAAAAACTCCATGAATATAGAAGGAAGAAACCTTGGGAGGACCAAGACTCAAAAAGATACCCATCCTCCTTGGGTGACCTAGATATTAAATGAAATTGCAGTAATCTGAACCAGATGGTCTGAGATAGCGTCTCAGGACTGACTGACTTGTTAATGATCCATTAAAGTTGACTGAAATATTGATCAGGGTTTCCAAATTCCTTAAGATGTCTGCTAAAACAAAATACCAGCAATACAAGCACCAAGGACAGATCAGAAGGTGGTGTTACAGGGTTGCAGGGTTACTAAGTGGGGCACACAATGACTTAAAACTAAAAACAATCTAATTAATATTCTGTATAAAGTGATTAATATCTTATGTGTGTTTGTGTCAGAATCCAGTGAGTCTCAGAAGAAGACTCAGGCTCGACAAAGGGACAGCGTAAAGGCCTCCATATGCATCGAATCTCTGTGTCAGAGTAATGTGTAAGTACAAATCAGAATGTAAAGTCTAAAATCCTAGAAATCAAGTCAGGTTTATTTATATAGCGCTTTTTACAAAGTATTGTCTCAAAGAAGCTTAACAACATTATATTTTCTTCAACACATCAGTTTTCTAACTGGAACAAGCCAGTTCATCAGTTCTTACTTTGAAACAGGAGTAAGTCTACAAGTCTGACTTTAAGTTGTCATTTTGCACCCATTTTACAAGTTACCACAGCTCCCTATTTTAATGAAATATGTGACATGTTTTAGTCAAAATACCACAGGAATCAAAACAGGCACCCTTTCTAAACAGCACTTTTCAGGACGATTGGATTTATAAATGGTCCCATATCGCTCCCTTAATTGGTTCATGATGTCATAAGCGTATAGGTTGTTGTATTAAGGTAAACATTGGCGGTAAATTCACGCTAACACTGTTAACGTAACTACGATTCCGTTTATGAATCAGGAATCGACTCCATAATTTAGGTTCAACTCCTAATGCTTAGGGTCTCGAATCATGGAATCGACTCTTCCCGTGACTGAATTAGACACATTCGGCTCTATGCAAGAGAATCAAAGCACGAACAACGACTCAAACAAAAAAGTTAAACGTTCAAAAAAATAAATTAATTAAGGATGTTCAATTTACAATGCTTAATAACCTTCATGTTTATAAAACAGCGTCACTACTTACAAGCTCTTTAACTTAAGAAGGACGTTCTTCTGTCACTGAGGCTTGGCGTCAATGGACCGATTTGTTCAGCAACGACCAAAGTAGTTCTGGTTCTTAGATCTCTTACAATAGTTAGTCCGATTATATACAGGATTATTTTATTGTACTTGTTTGACATATAAAACCGAGCTACTTCCGAACCATTTACTAGCTTCAGAATCGAGTCAATTCTCACTACTTTGATTTGGGGATTCAGAGAATCGACTCTCAGGCATACTATAGAAACAAGCTTCAGAAATGACTTAAGTCACATCACTTTACTCACAACATGGCATACTAATCCCGTTATTTCGGACTAAACCCACGAAGAAATGACTGCATGTCTGATCTAACAACCTGATTTGTGTACTTAATAACCACCACTAGCACTTTACTAGGGTATGGACTCTGTTGTGTATTTACTTATTTATTTTTATTTATTGTGTGCTGTTGGACAAATGAATTTCCTCATTGAGGATCAATAAAGTATCTATCTATCTCTGTTTGTAGGTTGATAGCCAGTACTGTACTAGGTTGATAAATCACATAGTATGTACTATTGTATGTATTGTTGTTGTTTGTGCATTGTGTGTATTTATTGTTTACTTGCCAGAATGCCAAAGACAATTTTCCATTTAACGTAAAGTAAATGGACAATAAAGTTTATCTTATCTTATCTTATTTTATCTTATTGGCGCCCCATCTAGGGTTGTCCTTGCCCTCACGCAGAGTTACCAGGTGGGCACCGGCTGGCCCGTGACCCCTTGTGGATTAAGCGGAAGGTAATGATTGAATGGTTATGAGTGAATATTAGTGAGTTTGTTGGTGTTTAGTCCAGTAAACAGAAGGAGGCAAGGGGGTCAACAAAAGTAGGAGAGGGTCAGTTTTGGGTCTGATGTGGTCTAGGTAAATATATGAAGACAGGAACTGGTGGTAGAAAAACAGCTTGGAGTGAAGACAGAGAATGTACTTAGGGCTGCTAAGCACACAGTGCCTATAAACAAAACACATTTGTGCCACGTAAAGCCTGAGCCTCCGGCAGCACTAACCATAACAGCATAGCTAGAAATGGAAGAAGCAAAAGGAACAAAGCCAAGACAAATCACATGAGACAGCAACCCACAAACCTGAGTGAGTGCACGTAAGAGGCAAGAACCCAGAAACCCAGATCACCACAAATCTCTTAAAAGGAACCACAGATCTACCCTTAATCAAAGACAGCGATTCACGACCCAACATTTTCCAGCATGGTGTTACATTTAGGATTTTTCTAAAGCTAATCTCTCTTTAGGTGTGTTAGCCAGGTCTTATCTCTGAGGTTAAGGACTTTCTCCTCTGAGGTGAGACAGACAAAGGGAGGACAGCATAAGTGCTGCCATCCTCCTCCCAACACCCTTCCAACTCCAAATATTTCTTCTCCACTTCCTCTCATTCTTCTTTCACCCGTTTATCTTGTTTCATTGTTAGTGTTTCTGCAGTGAATATGTTTTTGCTGAGTAAAGATAAGAATAAAACAATAGGGTCTAAATATCCATTAGTCTTGGTGCACAGTCTGGAACGGAAATGGTGGAAGGGATAGATTTGAACAAAGTGAAGGGTTTGATAAATGTGTTTAAAAAAATAACAAAATATTTGAACAAAATAGGTGGCCTATTTTGACATTCAACAAATCACTGATGTTGTGTTTAGTGAATTAAGCCTAACAAAATTCACTAAACCAACTTTGATAAATGCTGGGTGTTTTTGTGTTTACTAAATTCACCTTTTTAAGCTAATAGAAGCCCCCTGTGGTAATTCCTGAAGCGTAGGGTTCAACCCTGGGTTGGGCTTGCTATGTGGAGGTCAGGTGGTTCAGATACAAATCTCAGATGGATATTCATTTCGGTAATGGAAACTATGCTGGAAAATATTCATCGAGATGTTATTCATCACAACAAAAATGAGGCAAGAATGAAATCAAAAGTTCTAAAAACGAGAACTTTGCTGAAATGTGTTACATTATGAACGAATAAAAGCTAAACAATAAAGGAAAACATGTCCTGGGTTAGGACTTATTTATTATAAACAAATATTTTTATTCACGTTTAGTTCATTAGCACATTATAATGCATGCAGATTCTATAGTGCCACCTCTTACCCAATGAAATTCTTATTTTTATATATCCCTGTCCCTAATCATAATCCACTCTACAGCTCTGCTCAAAGTCTGCCCCTGGGTCACGGCAAGGGTACATGGGTTTGGGACAGAACCCATTTCTCTACTTACATGTCCACTGGGAATCACAAATGACCTAAAAAAAGAAAAAGTCAGTGATTTAACATAGTACATAGATATTATGTACATTTACTTAATAAGTCGATTAATAAACTCAATTAATAACTGATTAAAGATTTAACAGTGACAGCATTACAGCGTTGTTTAGCGAAACCATGTTGTATGAGCAATAATTAGACAAAATATCTCAGGAAAATTGTCAGCATGGTAATATAAAAAAAGCAAATTATATTTTTATATTATATAAAATATTTACATAATTGTATTTAGTCAATTATTTATGAAAGTTAATAGTAGATAATACTTAAAGTTTTAAAATGTGCCACTAAAATTAGACTACATATATTTGAAATGTAACTGAATAAAACTAGACTTAAATGTTTTCAGTGTTTTGGCAAGTAAACTAAACTAAAACGTAGTTCTATTAAAAATGAATATGAACACAAAATGAACACTGGTTTATGAATTCTAGACTTTTTAATTGTAGACCAGGGATGATTGCAGCCGCTGAATTGTTTTTGTCCCCTCCTCATAACTTATGCCATTCCACAGTTTTTATAGTTTTTTTAAAGCATATTTACAAACATAATAAAATCTTTGTGTTACAGTGCACTACAAGTAACAGTCACTTTTATTCTGAATCAACCAAAACTAGTCTGGTGGGTGAACTGGAAGGTGATTTGTTGTACCTGAGCAGGTATTTAATCCTTAAAGTTATGGAAATTATATAATATATGTTTTTAATGTTCACATTTAATCATTTGGCAGATGCCCTTACCCTGCACGACGTACAACAGTACAGTTCATTAAGGTGAAAAGAAGCTATAGGTTAAGGTCATTGCTCATGGCCCAGCACTGGCAGATTGGCAGTTCTGAAACTTAAACCCTTGAACTTCTGGTCAGTATTTCAGTACCTTACTCACTGTTGTACCACAGTCGTGTAACCACAGTCGTTTTCAGGGTGTAATGTGACAAAGGGATTACAGCGTAACAGCGTATGATTATTTTCCGTAATCACTGTACAGTCATTTTGGTAAATTACACTTGTGGATCCACTGCTTAAAAGTTTGCTTTGTGACTCCCAAATATGACCTAAAAAAAGTTATGTAAATTATATTTTCCAAGATTATGGTATAATTTTGGAGAATACTATTGAAATGCGTTCTGTATAAATGTAAAATGAAAAGAATTTGGCCCAGACATTACTTACATGGATTAAAAGTGTCCCTGCTCCTTAAAGAAATAATTGAAAACAGTCAAAATTTTGCCTTTGCTTACATTCTGTACACATTCATATGCAAATACAGTCGATTCCGGTTAATGGGACCACATCGGGACGTGATCGTTTTGGTCCTAATAACCAGCTGGTGTGATTAATCGAACATGCCCTATGTTACAAGACTGGACGTGCTATGTAACATATTCAATGTTTATTAAACCTTTATTGTACGATTTACACGTATAGAGAACGTACAAACAAGAACTACTGTTACTTACCAACT